>VZTZ01035209.1:81235-125450 GCA_013400955.1 Drymodes brunneopygia
GGGACACGGGGACAGGCTGTGACACCGGCACACGGGGACACGGGGACAGTCCGGGTGTCACAGGGACACGGGGACAGGCTGTGACACCGGCACATGGGGACACGGGGACAGTCTGTGTGTCACCGGCACACGGGCACAGGGGGACAGGCTGTGTCACCGGCACACGGGGACAGTCTGTGTGTGACCAGCACACGGGGACACAGGGACAGGCTGTGTGTCACCAGCACACGGGGACACGGGGACAGTCTGTGTGTCACCGGCACACGGGCACAGGGGGACAGGCTGTGTCACCGGCACACGGGGACAGTCTATGTGACACCGGCACACGGGGACAGCCCGCGTGGCGCGGGCACACGAGGACAGCCGCTGTCTCCGACTCCAGTGACAGCCGGTATGTCCGAGCACAGGGACAGCCCGCCTGTCCTGGGCACACAGGGACAGCCCGTCTGTCCTCGGCACACAGGGACAGCCCGTCTGTCCCAGGACGGGGACAGCCGCTGTGTCCTGTGCACAGGGAGAGCTGCTGTCCCCAGGCACAGCGAGGGCCGTGCTGCAGGTGGAAGGGCTGGGCAGTTCCACATTTATCGTGCGGCTGGAGTCCCTTCCCGTCGAGCTCTCACTGCCAGTGCTGGGGCTGCAGAGTGAGGGCAGAGCTGGGCACTGTGGCCATCTCCAAGCAGCCAGTTATTCCAACATCACCGAGCTTCAGCCCGAGCTCTGGGGGCTGTGCTGAGACTGTTCTAATAAACGAACATAGGCTCAGGAGAGTCACAAATCCTCAGGGTATGAACACAATACCATTTAACTCTGGGCTTATGTTACTGAAATAGTGCAGAGGTGCAGTTTTCTTTGCTGTGAGGAATGACCAACGCTGTAGCATCTCGGAGGTAAACAATAAACTTAATGGCAAATGTAATATCAAAACACAGATCAACAAATATTCACTGCCAGGTCACTTGAAAATACAACAGTTGCTTCTTTCCACTGCAATTCCTCAGACACAAGGGACACTGTGCCTAGAGTACACAGCACTGCCAGGGGTATTTCAGCTCTAGCCTTGATGCTCAGATGTCACTCCCTTCCACAGTGACTGCATGTTCCTCTGCCATGAACACAAAGCTCAGATACCAGTGCCAAAGGTGCCTTCAGCAGGACCCATCTTGTCCCACACCACCCTCAGACACCAGCTCTGTGCTCCGTGCTTCTGTTCCCTCACCTTCCCCTGGATTATTGACACTGCATGTGGCAGCACAGAGATGCAAGTGAAAAGTAAAGCTTTGAAAAGCAGTAGGGACTGAAAAGAACAGGTGTGGCTGTGCAGAACAGGAACTCCTGCTGGTTTTACTCCCCAGAGCTGGTGTCTCACAGAGCTATGCCCTTCTATTACACCAACAGCAGAGCCAGTGGGCCCTGAAACTCACAGATTTCCATAAATTGAAAAACTGATACTGATAATTCTGAAGAGTTCTGTACATAGCAGTCAGTGCTTGAGTCAAGAAAGTAAGTGTTCAGCATCAGACAATGTTCAGCATCAGACAATGTTCAGCATCAGACTGCCATTCCCCACGTGGCTGTCAGAATGAAGCTCCATCAAACTCACAGACAGATTACAAAATGTGGTGTTTTGACATAATCACCATGAGGTTTTTGAAATTCTTCCCAAGTAAAGATAATTAACTGGAAGCAATGCAGAAGCTGTTGTGAGAGACTGAAATGTTACAGTTAATGGCTTAAACATTGTTATGAAGGACTTTTTGCCCATTATGGCAAAACTGTGTCCCTGTGATGTGACCTCCAAAGCTCACCCCTTCCTGATTGTTCCTCCTGACTTCTTACTCCAGTGATTGACATTTCTGCTATATTTACTTTTTTTCCTTGCTGTTAATAAACAGAAGTAATGTTGACACTATTTTCAAAGCCATAGGAAATGTCCACAGTAAGGGCAGTATAGACGCCTGGTGTCTGGACGAAATGACAAAATACTCTTAATTCTTTCAAAGTCAGGGAGTTATCAGACATCTCTCTAAGATAAAAGAAAATGCAGTATGATTTTTTGGTTTCATTTTAAAATCCCAATTTCCCTTTCCAGATTGAACACTCTCAGTATGTAGTGATTCAATTACCAGGAAATCCTTAAACCATTCTCTTATCCCAGCAACTTCCAATTCCTCTATCATGAGAACAGAATCCTCATGTCCATTTCAAAAGGCACCAATTCATTTTCTCAAGTAATCAGCAAAGCAAAACTAAAATATGACTTTGTGCCTGGAGAGCCATGTGCCAGCACTGCCCAAACAGGATTGTGCCCCATCCCTAGAGCCTGTCTCAGGGTACTGACACCTCTCCTCCTTTAGAAACAGAGTTTGCTCTTCCAAACATATGAATAAATATATTTTATTCCTTTTACTACTTTAGAGTGAATAATGGTCATAATTTTGGCTGGTTGGCATGAAATCATCCAGTAAAATGATAGGCTACACCAAGGCCTTTTAGTTTTTTACTTTCCTTGATTTACTGGTGTTTTTAAAATTTGCATTGTGGATCTGACAGTCCAGTATATGGTCCTCCTTTCCTGAAGTCAGTGAATATCAGAAGCAAGTTGTGCATTATTGGACATATCTGACAACTCTCAATCTTACAATTTAATGAGTAAAAAGCCTTTAAAAGTGTCTTCTTCAAATTAATCTTGGGCTGGAATCTAGAACTATCTGATGTATTACCATATTTGTTACATAATCCTTAATTTTCAATAACTTCTAGGTTAGTATCTTTGTTACACCTTGAAATTCCCTCTGCTCAAACCAAGTGAGCATCACCCAGAAGCAACCACACACACTGGAAGTAGGAAAAGGTCCTGTTGGAGATGGTTTGTTGAGCAGTTTAACCAGGCTATCCAAGCAGCATGAGAATTCAGTTCACTGTGTCATTCTACTTAGGTAGCAGCTAAATTGGACAGTATTCAGCAGGTACATGAAGACTCAGAGTAACAACTTGCCCTTCCCTGGGCACTGCCTGGGCTGGCAGCATGTGAGATGCCAGCACTTTAATAACACCCACACAGCCAGAGCACTGCAGACCAAGCTCCTAACAGCTGAGCCCCTTGGCAAATTCATGAAGGATAATAAAATCAAGCCCTTTAATTTCTGAATTTATTAAAGCAGCTTTCAATTCATTACAGTGATCCTGTGTCTGTTACTTTGCCTCCCTCCAGCCAGAGTGCTGAAGGCAGATACAGCATCTCACAAGGGTTTACAGATGAGACTCTGCATGAGTGACTGAGCTACAGCAGCTGCTGAGCCAGGGTGGCCTGCAAAAGGGAGAAAGGAGCTCAGAGAATTCTACTCTGGGAGGAGGAAATTCCCTTGAAGTGCAAGAATTAGGCAATTCTTTTGATTAATGGACCAAGTCTTATGATAAAACTCCATCTATTTCACGCCCTTCAGCAAATAAAGGGTGGAACACTCCATCATTATCTATGCCATCCTCTGGTGTTTCAAGTGAGAGAAGAGAATTCTTCTCCATAGAAGAAGAATTCTCTTCTCCATACCTTGGAGAAGAGAAGGGAAAATGGAGGGGACAGTGGGGGGAAGAGAAGTGATAATGAGAGAGAGGGAGAGAACAGCAGTGCCCACAGTGCCCTGTTCCATCATCCTTCCCTTCCCAACACCGTGAGAGTCTCTGCTGGCACCCCAATTGTGATTGTATTCTATAAACATGATGTGCTTGTGAAATATCTGTGTGACAGTCCTATGGCAAAATGCATTTCTGTAGTTCACTGGATAGGAAACACACCCTAAATGTTACCTGTATCTTACCAAGGAAGGTGTTTGCTTTCAAAACTGTTGAGACTTAAGAAGCTTCAGTTCTACCCTTACATGATCCTGAGCAAAAAAACATGTTTGGGACCTGCTTCTAATTATGACTTGCCCTTCCTTTTTTCCATAGGAAGTACAATTACTGCTGCTATGGAGACAAGTGTAATTCAGACAAGATGTGGGTCAAAGCAATACTTAGGAGGCAAAAATTCACAGGAAAGTACCCTTTTTGCTATCCATCCTCTCCTGGAGAAAGGTCTTTCCTTGCCAACTTCCATCACCATCTGCTGTCTCAGGTAAGAAGGAGCCAAATAAATCACCTGTAACTAACATGTGAAACTTCTCACCAGGAGAGCTGCTCTTCCTCCCTTGCCCCCTCCTCACTACCCAGTGACTCCAGCCATTCACAGGATCCACCAGCACTCACACCATCAGCATCTCCAAGGGTGTAACAGCCTCAAATAAGCTCTTCCTAGCCCAAAATGGGAGACTTCCATTCATAAAGTGGAGGAGGCTATATAAATTGAAATCGTTTTTTTAGGTATATTTACAATGTTATTAGGTTCCTGAACCAAAACACTGCTTTTATTCCCTAGGATAGTCCCCTTTGCCTGCTCCTCACAGTACACCTGAAACATATTTGTATGAATTCTTCCCAAAAAACCCAGTTGTAAGCTATATTATCTTACATGCAGACAGTAGTGAGACTGAAAACAATCTTGCCTTTCCTGGTATGATGCTGCTTGGACTAAAGGTCTGAGATGATCATTTGCTGGAAGAGGCAATTGATTCAAAGGAAAGATTTGTGTTGAAATGAAGGGATTGTGTGCCTGAATGTGAAATAAGATCAAGCAGGATAGAGGATGGCTGTGGTACCTTTAGAGAAACTCCAGCACGGAGGAAACAGATCCACCAATACACTAGAGGAACCAACAACCTCCCAAACCCTAGCAGCAAACTAAATGTTAAACCTTCAGTTATGGTTTAAAATCACATCCTCACTTAGACACTTCTCCCAAAGAGGTGGACTTCAGATACACCTGACAATGACATGAAGAAACTGAGAGATAAAATAAATTAGAGTCAAACTGATGGCTTTAACAATTACCTCTTCTGGAGTTCACAGGTCAGCAGGGAGGGAGTTAGAGTTTGGTGACATCCTCTGCACATTAGATTTGTCCTGTTTTTCAGGATACAGAACATTCCTTCTAAATTTAAAGAAATCATAGAAGCATATGCAAAGTTTTAATAAAAATTCTTTTTTAGCTTAGTCTGAAAGGGCTACACAATAAAACTATTGTATTATAAAGGATCTGTTTTGTCTATTCTAAATTTCTCTTCCACACAGTGGAAATGTAAGTACCTTAAACAAGCTGTCCTACTCCTGAGCCCTGAGATACTCAACAAAAGACCCCCTAACAGTCAGAAACAGCACTGAAAACTCTCTAAGGACTCTTCTCTTACTGATTTAGAATGATAGGCAGTTCACCTGCTGAACTTTCTTGCAAAATGTGTACCAGGAATTTTGCTTGTGTCTGTTCACATTTCCATTCAGGACTGTATGAATAAGAGATGTAACACAATTTATCCATATGCAGCACCGTATCTCACAGCTGGATCTCACAGCTGCCCTTTTCTCTGCTGCAGCAGGAAGAGAACAGAGGAGAGAAATAAACTGAACTCCTCTACAGTGACAAAGTGTCTACAGACAGCCAAGGAACCCTCAAAACCAGCATCAGATAAATCTCCTTCAGAAAGATTGATGTTGAAAGAGCAATTCCTTCTGTAGGCTACAGTTAATCTGAAGAATACCTTGTCATGGTCATGTCAGGGATAACCATTTCAAAAGCAGGAAACAACCTTAAGGTGCTGTAAGGTGCATCACTGAAATCACTGGAGCAGAGACAATTTAGCTTCTTCTGGGGAGTCACATCTAAAACTCTTAGAATAGAATAGTTCCAGTTGGGAGGGACCCAAAGCAATCATCTAGTGCAGTTTGCTGGGGAGAAGCATCTCCAGTTCACCACTACAATGAAGAGTTTCTGATGCAGTTTTAGTCAGCTTCACTACTTCAGACAGTAAAATTAGGAGAGTTCATCAAAATAAGAACTTGAGACCCTGTCAGTGACCAAGGCAACCTGAGTTAGCTTTGTTCTACAAAAGCAAAGCCAGCACAGTGCTACATCACACAACACTCAGAACCTGAATGAAGTGGCATTTTTCTGCATGAAGTCATGAGAGCATTTAAGAATAACTGGGACAGCTGTTGGCTCCAGCCTAAAAATACAGATTACATCTGCTTCATTTACCTTCATGTGCTCAAACATCCAGCACTGAACAAGCACAAGGCTTAGAGTGTTACTATAATTTTTCTCCATGGAGAAACAGAAGGAGTCAACCTTGCAGCAGTTTCCATTCATGCCTGACAGGAAAGGTGAGGGGTGAGCTATTTGCAAAATCCAAAAATAAAAAAATATTCAATCTGCACCAACATAAAAGTGTTTCCTGATGGTAAGAGATTGATTTAAAATACTTCTTTGAAAGTTATGTAAATGGAATTTAATTACTAGATATTAGATTACTCCATAATCTATTTTTGCAATTAGCATCTTTTCTTGCTGAAGTTCTATTACAAAAGCTGACCCCACAGCAGACCCAAAAGCACAAACCCTGTCTTTATGAGTCACTTGCACTCATTTCACCTCTCTTTTCTCCTGCACAGATTCTGCCATTTATAAAAGTGAGATTATCAGCAGATACCTCAGAAACAGAGGCTTTTTTGCACAGGTACAGAGCAAACAGGAAAGAATAACATGATCTGCTTCCCCAGAATGTCCCTGCTGATGTGTCTGGAGCCCTCAGAACAAAGACTCTGGTGTCACCCACAGACCCCAAAGCTCAGATCCCACCGTGCAGGACAGAAAACACAATTAGAACTGAAATGTAATTAACTAATTAATTAATTATAGCTGGAAAAAAGATTGTGGTAAGCATCTTTAACCTGATACACAGTAGCTTTGACAGCAGGTTCTGAATGAGTGTCAGAAATATTAAAAGAGCAAGTGTGGGAAGAAATTACCAGAATGATCTAAACAAAAACGAGAAAGGGGAAGAATTAAGTAAAAACCTTTCAATATATTAAGATCTAGGAGAAATGGAAAAGACTTTACAGATCTTGAATTTCACTGCTACACGTGATGTACACCTTCTTTATATGCTGCATGTACAAGCAATGACAGACAAAAGAGAGACAAATTAGTTTGATATATTCTCTCTGCCTGGGCACAGACTTTCACTGTTCAACATGACATTGTAGCAGGCTGTCAGAAATGCAGTGATTGTCAGGTTTTCACACTGCTACCCAACCACCAGTCCATAAACATCTGAGTTTAGGCAAAATGCTGCCAATAAGCTCATATTTACACTTCAGAGAACTGTGCTGTTATTCTTCTCCTAATTAAGCTGTCTAAAGGCTTAGGCCTAATAACCAGGACTTTCATGCCCTGAAACTGAAACAGTTTTATAGTGGTTTATTCCAAATAATTCCAGGCTCAATAAAAACCAATAAATTTTAAAAAAAATAAATAAAGAGTTCTTTTTACTAACCTCAACTGAGGTGCTACAGGAACCCCGTATCAGACAGACAAGTTGGTCCCTAAATCTAACAGCCAACACTATTAAATCAGTCATTTATCCTGCTGGGTGTCCTGATCATTCTAGCAGAACAGACAAAATCTGGGAACATACCTCTTGCAGATCCATCTTCTACAACACGAAGAAGATAGCAAATGGTGCATCTTGTTTCTGAGGAAGAAAACTCCTTTCTGATGACACTTGCAGAAGTTTGTGCCTTGGAGTGTGAAGTCTGGGAGCAGTTATCACCCCTATCCAAGCACAGGGACACTTCCAGGGCTGTGCCCTTCCTTATTAAAATGGCACAGAACCCAATTTGCCTCCTGAGTTTTCCAGCTGGACAATCAGCACTCCATACTGAGTACAGCACTAGCCCTGACCAGTACAGCAGAGCCTGGCCATCCCAGCCAGGAGGAACCAGATCCCTGCTGTGGTACAGTCTCTGAGCTCAGCAGAACAATTTCTGCTCAACAAGTGTATAATATAAACCTTCTAGCAACTCACAGATCTCACATTCCTCTGAGGAAATGATCAGAGTACCCTCAAGCAGATCCCTCAGAATGGCACAGTTCCAAAGATTCCAGAGTGGCAATTTACCTGTGTGACTACTACAGGAGACTTCTTTGTAGTCTTGTGCACAGACCAGCAAGATTACTATTATTTAGCAAGGATCCTTTTAGCAGGAAAAACCATCAGTAAACATAAAAAAATACATAAAACAGAAAAAAAATCTCTCAAGCTTGAAATGTTGTCCCATTTGGATAAAGAATTCCTGACTTTCTGTAGGCGTTCTCCTGTTGCTGCCTTCCAGCATCTCCCCTCCTCCCTTTAATTAGAGCCTGTGCAAAAGGAGGGAGAAGTAAAGCTGTATTTAACTCTCTGTACACCAATGACCAGATAATGCATTCTGTACTGAATACAAATATTTCTACTTGACCTCAAAATCCAGGAGAAAAAAATCTAGGAAAACCCCTCTGTATTTTTAGCCTGAAATACAGAAAAACTTAAACCTTTGGCTTTATTGCTTGTGAAGCATTGTTGGGTAAAAGATTCAAATAATTCCTGGAGGCCAGTTAATCTGGAGAGAGAGCTGTGCATCAGTAAAGAGAGCAATGTCTGGCACCAGAGCCTTTGCTGGAATGTGGAACCATTCTTAACAGGAAGTACAAGTGAAAATTGGAGTCAATAGATTGTTTGATTCTCCTCTGCTGCAAATAACTCCTAAGAAGAAGCCCTCAGCATGTTTTCTGGATAAAACAGGAATTTCTCCGAGTTAATCACCGAAAAACACTGGGAAAGGCATTCTGCTCCCAAGAGCAGAGCTTGGGCTGCAGGGCTGAGAAACCCCATGGAGTGTATTTGTACTCAGCACACAGTGTGGCTGAGGCCAGGCTCAGCACAGGACATTTCTCAGCGTTTTGCAGAGATGGTTTTTCCATTTTTCGGAGCGCACATCTGGCAGTGCTGCGGCGCGAACAGCAGTTCCTGGCTCTCCGTGCCTGTGTTCTGCATCCCATGACATCATGCACTCCTCGCCTTGCCAAAGCTCAGCCTCTACTGTACAGACCACCAGAACAGAGCCCCAGCACCCCCGTGGGGAACAGGGCTAACTTCCAGCCCTGAAAGTTTGCCCCTTGCAAAATCTTGTTCAGTGTTTCATCTGTTGTGCTGCATTCTCACCCACTCACACCCATTACTCCAAAACAGCTTTCAAATAATTTCTAAATTGCTTCTCCTGTAACTACTCAGTTACTTCTCAGCAGAACAACCCTTTTTCCTTTTATTCACAGTGGGTTTTTAACTCTTTAACAACCTGAAAACTGTATTTCTCAAAGAAACCTACATTTGTTTTTCTCTGCTATGGGTAATAGTAGGTGGCACTGTACAAATTGATTGTTCTCTGGAGATGAGATTAATGTCTCATCTTGTGTCACACTCATTACTTAACACTGCCTCAGCAGCAAGAAAGCTTTCTGGCACACTTAAGAAAATAGCTTCTACCTTGTAGGGCAAATCAGAAGAAAAATAATTCTATTATCTGAAAAATGTTCGTGCTCAAAATCTTTCAAAACCTTTTAAAGAAAGGCAGACAAATGCCATGATCAAAGGTCCATGACTTACACACTCACTGGTGGAGAGCCCTGGAGTCAAGAACTGCTGCAGGATTAGACCCTGGAATTTGCCAAAATTGGCTCTCTGCTCCAGCTCCTGTTATCAATCCCAAACTAATCAGCCAGAAGGAAATAGATGTACAGATACTGCAAATGGTAATGAAGTCACGATGAGAGATAAGGCTGCAAGATTTCCCTGCAATGATTTCTCAAACAGAGGTGAGAAACAAGCTTTCTAGGCCTGATTCCACTTAAACAGGGCTTAATTGTCAAAAGGTGGCAGAAAATTGCAACAGATTGAGATTTCAAAATGAAAATTTCAGTTTTCTTCCCATGAAAAGTGGTCTCGTGCAAGAGAGCCAACTCACTCATCAGGCAAGGGTCACCCAGAGGTTATCCACAGAACCAGGACAAAGCCAGAAGCAAGGTCTATCACAAATTACCAGGCACATTGGCTCGAGCAGTGGCAGCCCATAAATCCATTTCTCCCAAGACAGCACTTACATTTCTAGATACACTGATTCCACTGACATCTCCCCTGCCTGCCACCAGAGCATTTCCAGATATCAGTCTAATGTTCCAGAACAGAAAAAATGAGGGCATTTGCATGATTTGAAGCCACCACGCTCCCAAACGAAAAAGCAATTTTTTTCCTATTGCCTGCCCCCCTGACTGAAGGTTCCCAAGCCCAATTGCTGTGTTTGGTATCAGGTAGCTGCACTCAGTAATTGTGGTTACTGCCACTCACTTCAGAGCACTCTTGGAAAGGTCACCCAGTTAATGCCTCTGAGTTCCTTTTCATCCAGTATTATTATTAAAAAATAATTATTATTTTAGTATTTTTTCCAGTGATGACTAGTATTTAAGTAATTTGCCTTATATTAATAAAGATTAAAATATGCTATATACACATAACTCTGTAGTGTTTCCCACACTGAAATGTACATGTTTTATCTATACTACCTCTTCTGGAAAAATCTCAGATTAATTAATTGCCACATATGATACTCCAGGGATTATGTACTTTCCTTTTTACTTTAGGCAGGGAAATAAGTGATACAAAGAGAATCCCAACTGCAGATAAAGTAGAAGACCTAGAAATACAAGATTTATAAGACACTGAAAGAAGGAAGAGTAAACCTGGCACTCCTACTCTGTTACAGGGTGGTTTGTTTGGACTCAGGGAATTCTGAATATTTCTGGTCCTTCCTCACTTGTAACAGCAATACAAGGAAATTTATGTTCCTGAATTTCAGTTCAGTGTTTGTTTTCCTGGTAAGTTATTCCTGACAGAGTCTTTACAGAAGCTTTAAAGAAAAGTTATCCTGTGATCATGGACATAGAGCACTAATGAGTTTAATTAGAATGCAGGGCATCAACCCTAGATAAAAAACATAGCCCAACATGATTAATTACCCTGTTGGAATGGTTACAGCAAAATAGAGGGGGCTATCAAGGCTATCCTGTAATAGCTGTGTCCCCCCACCTTCCCCACCTGCCTGAAGAGGTGCTCTTCTTTCCTGCAGCTTGGCTACCACTGTGGCAGCTGTGGGTGCTGCCAGCACCAGCTCAATAGGTGATAATCTTAATTCATCATCTTTATTAGCAATTACCCTTGCTCATTTCAAAATCAAGGTCAGTTTTATTTAACTGTGGCTGCCCCTGGATCCCTGGAAGTGTCCCAAGGCCAGGTTGGGTGGGGCTTGGAGCAACCTGGGCTAGTGGGAGGTGTCCCTGCCCATGGCAGGGGGTTGGAACAAGGGGGCTTTAAGATCCCTTCCAACCCAAACCATTCTGTGATTCCAGGAAAAGCACTACCAAACCCTACTATGCCTCTCAGCAGCTGCCAAAAAGCTGCAAGCCATACCAGCCCCAGTTCAGCTCTTCCATTTGTAACACTTCTAATGAGCAGATGGTTAATTTTTGTGAGCAGGGAATAAAAAACAAAACAACTTTTGTTGGTGCAAGTGTCTGGGGGTCCTTTAGGTTATAAAAACCAGTTGTTTTGGACATCTGCTTAAAGTTTTGACTGCAAATTAACCTTCTCTGTATCACTAGAAAAATATTCATATCCTCCATTTGTTTTCAGGTAAAATAAAAACCTGCCAGATATTGTTCAAGGGTTTTTTTAGATATTTAGAAGTTGGGAAGTATTTCAAGAGTAAAAAAAAAATTATTGTGCCTGTTTCCTGTGTATTCCCAGCAATACAATTTTTGTACCTCCAGATCACAAACAGTATGTGTTTCTCCACCTTTATTATTGCCACTAAAAACAGTAGAAGAGGTTCCCACACAACTGTGAGTACCTCACCTTCAGAGCCAGTTCCTCAAATACAGTCTCAGGCTGAACCTGAAAGCTACACAATATTGAAAGTGTGAATATCTGAACAATGCCACTGTCCACTTCAGAGGCCAAGGGACTGGGACAACCAAAAAATAAGGGAAATTACAAGGTAACAAGCTTTCTTTATGTTGTACTGTGAGAATTCTGGGAGAATTCTGCAGTACTAGAGAGAGATTCGCAGAGGAACCTAAATTAAAACATAAACACTACCTTCTTTACCATGATAGAAAGCAAAAAAATTCAGTTAAATGTACACAAAAGCCCTTCAGAGACCTCAGCATTTGAATGACCAGTGAGTTCACTGCATTTACCTTCCTGGCAAAACTGTCTTCAACTCAGATTAACAGAATGGAGAGTTGTAGATCTGCTACCTTCAAGTTGCTTCTTTCTTTTCTACAGTGTGATTTTATAAAACACAAAATCACAGAAGTTGTAGTAAAATTTTAATTAGTGAAATACAGATGGTTATTTTCACACAAATTTTAAATTTTTCTGGTTTTATTAAGCACCAACCAAACCCAACACAATGTGCACCGTATTTACAAATGCATAAAAATATTTATAGTTCCAGATATGATTTATCACTGTACTTAACAGTACTGAGCACTCTAAATTACAAACAATAAAAATTACATTGATGTGATTTTCTTTTTGTCTAGTATAAACACAATTTTGTGTGGGGACACAGAAGAAAAAAAGAACAAAAGCATTAGTGTTTGGGAGGAGAAATTGTGTGAGAGCACGAGAGACAATGGATGTATCTGAGCCAGGAGTGAGTTGCTGGTTTGGATCATTAACTAAGAGCTCGATGCTCCCTCTGCAGACTCCAGGATCAGTATCCTCACTCAGTGCAGACTAAGTGTGAGATCAAGCAGAACAAATGTGGGAGGGCACAAAATCATACAGGCAACTGATTTCTTTTTTATTCATTGGAACAATCATTTAGGCTCTTTAAAAAGCTACGTTTACTATACACACTCCTCTTATTCACATTCTTTTCCTGCTGCATTCCCTATTCTGTTCTGGCTTTCCAAAGCCTCTGTAACTGTACCTTGCAATAGCAAACATTTCCATCTGAGTTAAGTGCACATATTTTCAGCTCTAGGTCTAGGAGGGTTCAGTGTTGTAGCTGTCCTTTCCCAAACAGCCACAGAAGCCATTATTTCTCAGCACACTTTTAGAGTGCAACCAAACCCAAGAAGCTGACATTTTTTATTTAGTACCCATGGGCTATAACCATGAAAAATTTACTCCCTGAAATACAGTTGCATGCATTTGCCATCCACCCTACTCATGATAAAAAGTAATTTCCTTGCACAGCCTGGTAACAATGGCAACTGAATGAGATGTATCACCATAAAATAAACATGAGCACATCGCACATCTGAATTCTCCCGAGTGAGACTGCTACTCTGTGTTCCCAGTAAAGATTTAAATGAATAAGAGGCCTTGAAGCTTGACATGTATCTCTAAAGGCCTGGGAGAGGATTCAGGGCAACTGTCATTAAAATTAATCACTATTAGTGATAACAAACCTCCAGTAACACTGTGGCTCACTGCAGGAGAGCTATCAGGGCCAAAATAAGATGTCTAAGCAATGAAAACCAAAAGCTAATCAAGGATCTTACAGATATTCCTGTGTGATAACTGAGGGGGGCTAAAGGTTACACTTATAACAAAATCTGATATTAGATTGTTTTCCAGTTCCTACTCATCTGGTAAATGAAAAGCAAAGGAGAACATTATTTTGTATTTTGGACCAATGAAGAATGAATTACAGTGCAAGAAAAGAATCAAAATAAAATAAAAATAAGAAAATGCGCCCAGAATTCCTGTCCTGAGTTATTACAGAAGTCCAACAGAGTGAGGCAGGACCCAACCATGCCCTGCCCAACTCATGGGGGAGCTGTCCAGCAAACACAGAACTGAATGTTACCATGGTAACAGAAACAAAACCACCTTTTACCAGCTTTTTCACACATTTGGAAAAATTACCAAACTGAATTCCACTAGATGTTATGGCTTCATAGGACAAATGGGCTCAGAAATTCAGTTCTGGAGAAGTCCATCAGTGATGATGAAGATACAGCAGCTCAGATGTAACTTCCAGGACAGAAAGGTCCTGAATCTGTGACAGCTGTCTGACACGTTTGCTAGGAAATCAGAGCCCCACAAATCCTCTTTCCTCAAACATCTCACACCCAGCAGAGCTTAAACTCCACAACGTGGCCCTGCAGTCTCAGCACAGCAATTCCCATGGAAGAGCCAACACCTTCTATCAGCTGAAGGGAACAGAGCTCTCCAAGAGGCAGAAGAAGGCTGTGTATGATTCTATGACATGTGGTTCCTAGTGCTTGTGAGGATATGGGTTTATAAAACCACCTTTAATTATGTACATTATTAATTATTAAATTATCATTACATTATTTAATTATCTATTTTGTATAATTCACATTCCCCTTTCTGCCATGTCTTGCACTGCTGTTTGTGTTTTATTTGTGAAGGACCAAAGCCTGCAAGCAGATCACCACAAGGAATAAAACACAGGTTACATAACCCATGGCAAAAATTAAACCCCCTTTTTCACCCAGAAAAAGGTTGGAAAATTATGCCTGAAGTGCCCATTTAATGCAGAGTTTCAGAGAAGTTTCTTTCCACTTCCCATATGAGACAAGTTTCTATTAACAAATGTTTCATCCAAGTACATTCTCCCTTTGTTAGCATCCAGAATATCTAGGGCTTGGTATACATCTTTGAAGAAGTTCATTAAAAATTAATCATAAAACCATGAATTTAACACTTGTCTAAATAAAAAATAAGTTTTCCATTAGGGGAATTGAGGACTGTATTAGTTCTAACACAAGAAAAACTAAAGGAATAGTTTAGTTACAGACCTATCAAGCACATGGAACAGAACTTTGACCAAGGCCCCTGACAAGACTAAAAAAAGTCATCAGCTACACTGCCTGGGGAGAATAGTCTCAAATACTGGACACTAAGAAAAATGCCTTTATTATGTATATTTTTATATACATCTATATTCATATGATGTTGTTTTTTTTTTTCTATGAGCTGTTCTTCAACTGTTTTAGAATAAAAAAAGCAATACAGGAATTTGCACACCACTGCCAACTTCTGGTAAAGTCATCAGAAATTACAAAAATAACTGCACTGAAGAGCAGAAAAATTTTGTGTCTACAATAGACTTCTAATAACTTCTAGAGAAATTCAATTATTTGACTTCCAGGACAGCAACTTGACATTCCTGAGTGAAGTGAAGAAAGGAAGAGCTCAAAACTAACATCAATCCAGAAAATAAAATTGAAACTAGAATGTCTATTCACCACGTGATAGAAATTACCATATTGTTCAACCTTTCTTTTAAGCTTCAGGGGTAAATTAGCTGTTAGTGGATAATAGTGAACTATCAGCCATTTATTTCTATTGTTCCATATAACACAAGGGGCTTTATAATTTCTTCTTTGGACCAAAAGCGAAATGATGTACAAAGATGCTTGTGGCAAAAAGGAAATGTCACCTGCTTCGTCCAGCAGTTCAGACCTCAGTGCCCTCAGACACAAATGGAGCAGTGACTTAGAAAACAACAGGTTTATAGAAATAAAAATAATTGCCACAAATCTCTTCCCTGCTTGCATTAGTTTGAACTGTCATCGTGCTCTTGTCTCAGAAAATGCCTGTGCTTAATGCAGCAATTATCCCTGTGCTGCATTTCCTCCTTGTCCATGGTCACAGACACTCCACATCTGACTCGACTGCAGGGAGTGAGATGGAATGACCTGAACAACCCCCTGCTGGCACTGTAAGGCCAGGAAGATGGAATGTTAAGCCCTGGATGTATTTTCAGCTGTCAGGGAGCTCTCAGCAAGGCCCCTGCTAATTGGTTGGGTTTTCTTGCCCTTGGCACAGTGCAGCACACTGTGTAAATGGTATCCTTGAGTGCTTCCTACTGACTTGCTAGTCAAGGCAATTTCCAGCTTTCTCCGTTTTTAGTATTTTCTCCTGTCTGTTTGCTCTCACAAACTCTCCATTTAATTTAATTTCCTCAGAGACTGGTTGAGATTGCAGGTCTGTGATGAGGATCCAGTGATGTCCAGAAATGCCATGATGTATCAGCCTGTACACCCAAACAAGAAATGCAGGTTTATAAGAGCATTCTTGTCTATTACAGAGAAACCAGGTCCAGCATCCTTGAATCCACTCAAATCCTCTCCTCTTCTTTATTTGCACTCAGCCACTGATGGGCAGCTCTCAAAGGAGAGGAGAGCTTGATGCACTCCTTATAATCCACAGCCTCTTAGGCAGTGCTGCTCAAATTACAGTCCTTGGCCAACCAGAACTACAGCATAAATTCAGAGAGCTGGGATAAACCCAGGATGGCAAACCTTAACAAAAACGGGATTATTTGCTACAGAAAAAAATCTGAGACATGGTTGTTGGTGATTTGAGTAATCAAAGCAGCAAATAATGTAATTGTAGCAAAAGGAAAAAGAGATGGGGATAAGGGGCTTACAGACACCAGGGTAACAAAATTAGAGCAAACAATTAAAATGTAAAGAAACCCAAATGTAGATAACAAGAGTGTGAAGCAAACCATTTCAGAAAGCACAGCTCAGAACAGCTGCTCTCCTTCCACTGCTGAGCATCAGTGACACTGCAGCACTGCCATGCCAGCCACTCCTGCCTGATGTCAAACAAACACAAAGGGCAGCAAGAACAGCACTGACTGTGGAAAGAAATTAACGAAATTCCACTTAAAAGTATCTAAAAAATGTGAATATCTGCCTAGAGATGCAATGAGATCCCGGGCCCTGCTGAAGGCCTGAGCACAGAGCGCCCTCTCATGTGCTTCACTCATTTCTCCACACATCACTCCACTCCTCCACAGCTTCAGAATGAGTCACCACCATGGTAATATTAGCAAAGAAATTAATCTGCAAGATGAGGAAACTCAATCCTTGTATGCTGAGTAAAAACAAGGAATATATATCTCATTCTTAAGAAAAACAAAATTGAAGGAACAAACCACTGAAGAACAAAAAACTGAGCAGAAAAATCATCTGGCAACTGATTCCTCAAGGTTTGGTTAGATGAGAAAGAGAGGTAAGAATACATGCTAAGGTTTTAGTCTGAAACTGTGGGGTACAAAATTCAGTATTGTGTAAATAAATGAAGGCAGTCCAAACGTCTTAAAATGCTATCCAGTGGTACTGTGCTTGAATCAAAAAGAGTAGGCAACAAAGATATATTTTCTTAACTATCACCCTTGCAGATCAATCAGCCCCTCTGCATTTCAGAATTACTTCTGCATTTGTGCTTTGGATATTCAGATATATGAAGAATAACAACCACTATACCATTCCTGCCTAGTAATATAACTAGTTCCAGTGGCAAGAGAACTGTGGGGTAAAAAAACCAGCACCTTCCAGGAGAGAAATTTACATTACAGCATTTAGACTAAGTAGAATAACTGCATTTAATTCCACAAAAGAAAATTTGAAGTTGCTTTATCCCATATACAAAAGGGTTCTAGAATACAAAGGAAGGGATAATGAAACCTTACAGTAAGTGCTTGGAAAATTTGTGTTGATTTGTTGCATGCTGAGACTCAAGTACCTTTGTAAGCTTTTCCAATTCTAAGGCAATGAGCTGATTTCTTAGAAAGGAGCAATTTTTCCTGTGTATTTGTTTAAGACAGACAACGTGAAAATAGATGGGGTTTTTTTAGGATGACATGACTATGGTGTCATCTGTCCACTGTGTCCCTGTCCCCTGCTCCCATGTTGCACTGCTACTGCTCTGTAATTTTAACAATTTAGGGAAAGGAGAACCTACACAACTTATTTGTACAGCAATTTTCCCCCAGCAATGCCATAACCACCACTTCTGGTACAGAGAATACTCCTCCAGTGAACCTGACTGTTTGGAAAAACATTAACTCCATAAAGCTGTCAAAATACTACATGATGCTCATTATTTAAATATCTAATTGGAAAAAAAAGGGGGTAGGGAGCAGAAAACTTTTAGGTGAGGGTGGTCAAACACAAGAACCTGTTGCTCAGAGAGGCTGTGGAGTCTCCACCCTTGGAGATATTCAATACCCAACCAGACAAAGTCATGGACAACCTGTTCCAGCTGACCCTGCATTCATCTCCAGGGGTCCCAGCCAATTCCAATTATGCTGTGATTTTTAACACAAAAAGACAGATAGAAATGCAGAAATCTCACGATAACATAACACAGCAAGTTCTAGCAAAGTGAAAAAAGGTCTGTTAAACGGTTTTATGTCTGAAAAACTGGAATGCAACTTTCTGCAAATTAAAGACAGATTGTAAGCTGAAGGACAGGACTGGAAAGTTCCTTGCTCATCAAATTAAAAACAAGAGGTCTATTCATGAAAAAAGTTACGTGGTCAAGTCACATTCTTCGCTCAAAAGTCCTACATGTGGCCGAGGGTTGGCACTCTGCTCGCAAGCCATTGAGAAGCTCTGAGGTCCTTAGGGATTGCTGGGGCACCTGAAGGTTTGTTTATAAAGATGGGCAAGCAGTCAGGAGAAGTGCAAGAGGACATGCAAGTGTCCCTTTTTCCTGTAAAAGTCCTGGTCACATGACTGACAGCTGGAGTCACTTTACAAAATACCAGTGCAAGCTACTCTGCCAAATTCCCCTGCAGTGAGATGACAACACCTAAACCCCCCCTGCAATGCAAACACCCAAAGGTTTCGTGGCTCACAATTTCCCTTTCTTTATGTTCTTTCATATTTTTTCTCCACTAGAGATACTAAACCACATTTTTACACTGAGACAATTAATTTTGAATTAGGAGAGACAAAGACCACAAGAGAAACTTGTGCCTGATGAAAAGTGCTGTAAATCTCCCTAGTTACATATGTACAAGGCATTCCTTTTGCATCCACTACATTCTCCAGACTATTCAACTTTTCTCTAAAAGGTGTTTCAGATCTAAAAAAGGTTGATACAAAAAGGTGGTCCCATTTTAAGAAATAGCTTTTTTCCCTGCCCAGTGGCTTGAACAGTTGCAATAATCAGATCATTACTGAACCCTGATCTTCAAATCTGTTTGCCAGCTTGGCCCCCTCTCATTCAGAAACCCACTGTGCTTTTCAGGGAATGCTGCTCCTCAAACACCAGTCCCTGGGGCTTCAAACAGCACAGTGTCACTAAATGGTAGGGTCAGCATCCTTCTACTCACACAGCACAAAGAAATCAAATAAAATCAAGGTACCCCTCCGAGTGCTGAAAACATCCATCTCTGTGATCTTTGCTTCCATTTATCCTAGACTGTGAATGTTCCTATTAGCCAAATGTATTCAAGTCTGACAAAGTCATTTCATCTCCTGCTAATGAACAACTTTTCTGTAGAGAGATTAAGAGAATAAATCAATGCCAAAACCCAGTTAATTGTTCAGTAGCAGTAGGCTGTTTGTACCTTTTGTTAGCTGTCACAGCACTGAGCCAGCACTCAACTGGTAGTGAAATCTACATTTTAGCACAGAATTAGGCCCCAATTTAAATCACACTTAAGCCACAGCATCTTTCCTATAACGTGAGGATTAAAAAATATCTCAAAATCAGCAAGAACAAAGGAGAGACTGCTCAGGTGTCAGAGTCACAGAATATATACCCCTCCATTTTCATGAACCATGCCTAAGGCTGCACAGCTGTGAAGAGAAATAGAATAAAAATTTTCCAGAGCATGATCAACAGCAAAACAAAGAAAACTGTTCAGTGGGAAATCAAAGAACAAAGTGAGCCTGATCTGATTTGCCTCTTGGATGTTTCCAAAATGCAGTTTAATTCCTGAAATATTCTGTCAACTTTGCATTTCTTAGTGATATGTACACAAAATATTTTTCAAGTAGCAGAATTCACAAGCCAGCCCTCTCACACAAAGCCTATGAACAGGTTTCTGTGCTGTTGTAATAAACATATTTCAGCCACACACAATAAGTTATTGTGGTCTGTAAGAGATCTGATGTTTCTCTCTGCAATCACTTTCTCATTGTTCGTGTCTTGAGCTGCATAGGTAAGCACATGTATTTGTATAAACATACTAGCTTATTACCCCACATTAATTATGCTTTAAAGAATGATTTTGGGGTGGGGATGTTAAGAGCATGACTTTCAGCCACAGATTGTATTGAACTAAATTAACAAACTCTAAGTGGAGTGGGAGCAAAAAAGTAAGAATTAACACACTACCCAAGAAATGTAGTTTGTACCCAAAGGAGGAAAAGAAAGATAGAAGTTTACATTTAGTAGTTCAAACCTCAAAAAATCTGCATTGAAATTAATTTTTCAACTTCCTAAGTGAAAGGAAGTCAGGTTCTATATTTAAAACTCAGGCCTTTCAAACCAAACGCCAGTTGCTCCTACTAAGCTCCCTCTTCTGGCTAATTAACAAATTCGCTTAGACTTTGCATGCAGAAGTTTCCATCTTCCCAGTTCTGTTCTAACAATAAAAATCAATTATTTTTTAAAAAACTGGTAAATAAACGTTGACATGGAAATATACAAGTTTTCAACTTCAGACAGAGCCTTCCTCTTGTCTCAGGCTGAGAAGTTACACAGACAGAAGGAAATATCCCTGTACTGTGTAGGGACACTCTGCAAACCTAAACTTGACCATCTCCACCTCCTCTAAGCTCCTACACATCACTGCCTATTTTCTGGTATCAGATAGTTTTGAATTGCCTGTGTTCAAAACATATCAAACTAGTTCATTAGTCCCCCAAAGTACACCTTTCCTTGTTCTGGCTAAAATTAGGATTAAATACATAATAAAAATAGAAATGCACCTTTTAGATATTGTAAATGTTAAACTGAGGAAAACAGAATCACAGAATAAGCCAGGCTGGAAAAGATCTGTGACCTAACATTACCTTCCCAGCTAAACCATGGCACTGAGTGCCTCATCAAATCTCTTCTTGAACACTTCCAGGGATGGTAACTCAACCACCTCCCTGGGCAGCCCATTCCAATGCTTAACCACTCTTTCTGTGAAGAATGTTTTTCTAATACCTAGCCTAAACTAGAAGCAACCAACCCTCACCAAACTAACAAAAATTCAGGACACAGAATGAAGACACAGTGGCAGTGAATGGCCTCAAGGTCTTAAGCCAACAGTCACCCTCATTGTGGAGCTGCCATATCAGTAACAAACAGAGTCTGGTAAAATTTTTCATTCTCTTCTAAAATCTAATCTGTCATTGCAGATGATTTGTGGAAACAACAATTCAAATAGAAAGGGAAGTACTACGTAGAACATCTCAACTTCAGTGGAATGAACACGGAGATGATAAAAAAATGAGGATTCATTCATTCAGTTGTAGGTTTTCATTATTTCAGTTACTGCAGCAGCATCATTGCTCCCAGCCAAGCCATTTTTATGAGACTTCTATTACAACTGTGACAATGAAGGCAGGCAGCATAGTCAAACTCCAACCTCTACAAATCATTTCTGCTCAACACCTTTTTGGCCTTCAATCCAGCTAATGAAAGACTTTGAAGGGAAATTCATTTCATGTTTATATTTACTACTGCGCCTTCAGCCCAAGTGAGATCAAAAATCTGTTTCTACATTCAAAATCTTGGAAGAACCATGACAATAAAAGACTGCAAAGACACGGCCTCTGAAGCAAAACATTGAGGGATAATCTGAAAAAAAAAAAAATGAACCTTTAAAGTTAAAAGCCAGAGACAATGTTCCAAATGGGATTATAAGGTTTTGAGAGAAAAGAGGGAAGTGTGTGATGCACTGACAAACTAAAGATATCACTGTGTAAAGATAAAAGGGAAGATACAACCAGGGACTGTGGCTGAGCTTTATTCAGGACAGGATGCCATCAACAGCTACGTTGACTCTTCCACTGCCAACTGATAGCAACTTTTGAAGTATATAAACATTTTGTATCACAGAGAAAGATATCCTTTACCCACTGATGGAATAAAACAAGAACAGATGCTATGTCATCACAGCAACTTTATTTAAGTCTTCCAGTACTTTTTCCACAATGAGGCTAAAATGTTCTGTAGAAGTGACTCCTGACTTTTTGTAAAACAAGAATAAACAAAGAAAGAGAGTTTGCTTAAGGTCAGGTGGACACTTAACCGCAGAACTAGAATTGAAACAGAGTTACTTCATGTTTTTAAACTCACTGATATGGCCTACTTGAAAGAAAGTCTCATTTTTTTATTACTAAAATGTTTTGGGTTTTTTAAAAATATTTCACCTCAGTACTGCATCAATACATAAATCTATTATTTCTGTATTTAACTGACTGTTAGTAATGCCTTCATTTAACACAGATAACCTTTTTAAGCTCACAAATCTTCTCCATCTTATCTTCTATTTTGATCCACAAGTCTTTTCCACTGATCATTTCAAAAGCAGATATAATTCTGTGACTGGAATTTTTAAACTATTCTTTTATGAAATCTTTTCACAACTTTTAATCCAAGTCAGCTCTCTACCAGATTTCTTAGAACCAGGATACAAAACTGAGCACAGGGACCCTGGCTTTTACACCCTTAGCCCCCTGCAGCCAACCAACCCGGAGAGCTAGAGTTTAATGACAGTAATGAAAGAGAATACTCTTAAACTGAGTCCTTCATACAAAATCTTTCATGACATTCAGTAATACAAACCAGTTAATGACAAAAGAAAAACCCACCAAAAAAAACCCCCACTCAACAACAACTCATCTTTGAAGTTTATAATTCATCTCCCTGACAAAGCAAGAGTTTCTTCTAATGTGGACTAATTCAAGTCTTAAGGAAGAATATGAAAAAGCTTTTCTAGAGGTTAATAAACAACAGCAAAGCAAAATACAAGACTCAGAATGACCTGCTTTGAAATAGAGGAAAACTTAACTTCAGTAGTTTGGAGCCCAGCTGGTGGAGAGCACCATGCTTGCCACCTGCTCTGATTTCTGAGGAGAGGAACCTGAGTGATGAGTCTGCTCTTAAACTGCACCTTTAGCTAAAGTGCCTGATAAGGATGGGAGAGGGACTGACAGGAGCAATGGAATGTGGAGCAGATGCTGTTAAAATCAATTAGCATGCAAAGGGCTGGCCCTGGACTAGCCAAGGCAAGGCAGCTACAGGAGCAATCAATGGCAGCTGGTGGGAAGCAAGCCCAGAAGGAAGAGGCAACCAACACCATTTACTCTTTACAAATGTTTCCTTACATAGTCAGGTCTTGCTGAGAATGCCAAGATACATATTTCTTCAAATGTTTGTCCAAAATATCCTACACACAAACACGCTTTGAACGCTAGTTTGAAAGGCCTTATCTTCTAATGCACTAATAAGAATCTCTATGCTACCTCTCAAAGTTTTGGAACCACATGTTCCTGGATGCTGATGAATGCTGACTACATTAAACATTAAAACAGATGTCTGGTCTTCACAACCCAGGAACCATGCTGTGCTAAAACAGTAAAATAGTAGCACACTCCCATTGGGGAACAGTATGCTTACACAGAAAACTGTTTAATACCCAACAGGTAATTCAAGTCAAACAACTTTTAAACAGAAAATATATTATTATCTGGAGCTTTTAGCAAAACCAGACTTTAGCACAGAAATACACGCACTCATTTACACCGGGTGTTACATATGTGACCAATAACCCACAGGAGTTACTCCTTCCCCAGCAGACAAACACACTCCCCTTACCTTGGGCCATTTGGGATTCAGGAGCCGTGCTTTGATGGCATCATCCAAGGCCTTGTCATACTGGTGGATTTTCATGTAGGCTGCAGAACGGTTGCTGTAGAGGATGCAGTTCTGAGGATCCACCCCCAGGGCCTCGTTGTAGAGCACGATGGCCGTGTGGAAATCACCATCGTGGCAAGCCTGGTTGCTCTGCCGAACCTTCTCCACAAACTCAGCTTTGCTCAACATGGGGCTGTCAGGACTTTTTCTTCTGAAGGATTTTGAGCCACAGAAAGAAGCCTTGAAGTGAGGGGGGAAGGGAGAAATTGTATGTTAGTGTTAAGAAATGCTACTCAAAAAAGGAAAACAAAAAACCAAACTATTAGAAACTGTACAGCAGAAATTAAAGCCACCGGCATCGATGCAGAACAAATGAGGAATTCAGAACCAGATTCTTAAATAAGTAAATTGTTTATCTATTGAATCTCTTTTTGAGGGTACAGAAGTAACAGAAAGAGTCTTGCAAAACATATTCCCTATGAGTGATGTCTTCTAGACACAAGAGCAGCTGCAGTGTGTTTACATGTGCTGCATTCCACACACTCAGAAGTGCCTTTCTCCTCAGCCACGCCATTCGATTCTACAGCACCAAGCAGAGTTGCCAGGTAGAGAACAGGTGGCAGCTGTGAATATGAAGATGATGCTGGTACATCTGAAGTTTGATATGCAGATCACACAGAAGCACAGGCATATACAGACAGTGGAAAAATGTGTAGAATCTCTTCAAACCCCTGGTCACAAACCTTTACATCCAGCTACATGCAGCTGCAAATTGTTCATAATTTGGAAGGGAAGGATGAATTTTTAGAACCACACACACTCACAGAAAGAAGTGGGACATAAAATTTATTTTAACAAGAGAACAGTCATCCCTGGCAGAGCCACTCTCCCACATTGACAACTTCAGGTAATACAAAATAAGAAAGAAAAACAGATTTAAGCCTTGCAATTATAAGGCATTATTTAAAGTGACCTGTAGAAAGTTCCAGTTCCATTGATTCTGGAATTTTCTGCTTCTTTAACTTTGCACATTGCACATTTCTTCAACCAGTCCTTTGTAGTCAATAACTTTCTTTCATGCAAACCCTACTCTCTCCCAAGGATACTCAAGAACTCAGCAAGAACATCTTAGTCCAACTCTGATCACAAGGCAGTTGGGAATTGTGCAGTAACAATATTTGGCAACAGGCAACACAATACACATAGTAACATACAAAGTACTTGAAAATATTCATTAAAGGTTTAGACTACTATAATTAAGATTGGTGTAATCTAGCTGTAGTCTTGCAGACTGAAAAAGTTTAAGAATATCACATATTGTTACCACAACACAACAACCACAGGGCTTAAATACATTACCAGAGCCAGCTGGGGCATATTTTTAAAGGTGGAAAGGGAAGCAAGCTGCAAACTGACATCCTGTCACAAGGATCAATTGCTCTATAGACTTTTCTTTTTTTTCTTTTCTTCCTTAAGTCAATAACAACAATAGAAAATCATCAAGTTAGAAACTACTGATTTCTTATTTTTCTCATTATATCCATTATTTTCTGACAGTTTTGTGTGTTTGGTGTTTGTCCAAAGTTTTTCTAAACACCTCTATTGAAGGAGATTCCATGCTTTACTCAGGCAACCTCCTTACACTGCTCCAGAATTTTCATCATTAAAATCTTTTTCCTAATATTTTTCCTAGTATTTCCAAATCTCCTTTGTGGCAGTAAATGTCCTGTTTCTTGTCCTGTAGTAGACTGAGCTATAGTCTATTGCACACTGAACCAAAACCTCTTTTCCTTTCATGTGTAGTTACCTTTTCCATAGTATTCTTGCTAATGTTAGCACTGAACACATTGCTTCATTCAAGCAGTGCAGTAACTCACACATCTGTGAGCATCTGACAACAAACTTCATCACATGGGCAGTTTGTTGTGACCTGAGGGCAAGAGCTGAATGTGAAGATTCAGCAGCTATTATACGGGCACGTGTTCAAACACAAAGATGAGGAAACCCTGAGAAAGGTAATTAGTCACCAGAAGGCTTGGAGGAACCAGGGCTGGGGAGTACCCAGGTGCCAGAGACAGCAGCTCCTTCATGTGCCTTCAAAGGTGGCTGCTGAATCCCTCCCTGTGCATTTCCTGGTCACTGACCTGCAGCAGGGACAATGAAAAATACCAAATGCTCTGTAGTTCCCATGCTTGTATTGCATTCAGAGTGAACGACTGCAGCTTCCACAAGCAGTACCACAACTAGCCACGGACTTCAGTTATTCAGAAGATAAATATTTCAAGAAACAGATTCCCCACCAGCTGTGGCCATAAGTGCCTCCAGCAGGAGGCCTGGCCTGGTGTGAAGGCACAGCCGGCACCACCCTGGAGAGCTCAGGGGCAGCAGTGGCATCTCACCCACCCCTCTGCCTGACACTGCTGCTCAGCCCACTGGAGCTGCTTGCCCAGGACCACCAAGAGCCACTGAGCCCTCAGCAGTGGGGCCTGTGCAAGGGCACAAAGCACCCAGCACAACCTCTGGAGCACCAGTGAGACAAGTCCAACAACAGCTGTCTTCTCTGGCAGTTTATTGTGCACAAACAAATGAACGCACAAAGCTGTTAATGATCCTTCCAGAATCATACTGTGAGTCTGTAACAACAAGGAGAAGCCATGAGGAGACATCCTCTCGCTCCAAGTGAAGTGGTTTCTGCCTCTAATATCCTGTGACGCTAAATAATCTCATGAAAAAAGAAAAAAGGAAACTATGATGGTAATTTGTGGAATATGTTACTATTTAATTCCTGCTATCATGAGAACTACGTAAGGCAGTAAAACATCATGAGGTAAAAAAAAAGCCGAGAACAGTAAAACTGAGTCACTCTGGCACTCAAACCACAAATAAAGAAAGATTATGGTTATGGTACCAACTCACAAAAAGTACTCATTAGAAAGTCATCCCCAGTCACCACTGCTCTTCTCCTGTTAGTGCAGTGGAAGGTGATGGTAATGCACGTATCTGGGCTGCCTAACATTTTGTTACAGAAGATGCTTGCATGTACTAAACCAATGCTAAAGAAGAAGTTTCTTAGTGCAGCAGAATAAAAAAGGTTCTAATGAAGTGCAGAAGAGGATCCAGTGAGAAAGTCTGAGTTAGAAGCTCATGTATTTCTAATAAAGTAGAAGATGGCACAAGCTTCTCAATGTTACTTCTCCAAACCAGCATAAGGCAGCAGAAATCAGCTCCTACTACAAGGGTCACATCAGACAGAAGCTTCCACAGTATCTGCTTCAGATCAGACTCAGCACTGAATTTCCTTCACTAGTGAAAAAACCTCCTCTGGCAGAAGGTGCTCAGAATTCAACCCTGCTGACCATGCAACTGGAGTGCTAAAACACCCACTTCTAAATCTTCTTTGGTCTTTTCCTTTTCAAGAAGAAATGAATCCCCAACCTCCCCCAAAGCAAACAGGAACTTGAATACACACCAAAAGTCACCTTACAATACCTTTTGTCTTCACTGATCAAGCTTTTTAAACTTAGTCCTCTTTACAGAACATCCATCAAATAAAAGAAGTGCCCAAACACACTGAAAGATGTGTCTGAACAGCACATGGCTATCCAGAAAGCCACAGGGAACAGATTCCCACTGAGTTCCAGTGAGAGGAGTGAGAAGAGACAGCAGTAAATACAGATTCTGCTCCAAGAGGACTAAAGAAAACAGTGTGGTACCAAAGTAAATGTTTTATCAAAAAAACAATCCTACACCTCAGAGCTTGTTGGTTTGTATTCCCCTTATTTAATTCCCCTTATTGTAATTCCCCTTCTTTAATACTACATATTGCAAAACAAATATGCCTTATGCAGATGATGTCTTGAGTGGCAAGTCCATAGTTAAGACACCTTTTAAAAAAATTCTTTGTAATTTTCAAAAAAGATACTGTAAGTGTGATATGTAATTTTACATTTTGAATTTTTACATTTTGAATTATCTAAATAGCTCAAGATACGTATTAAAGCATCAGGAAGAGAAAAAAACAAAAAGAGGCAAGCAGAAAAACTGGCATTCCTAATGGATTCTGAAAAGAAAGAGTGACAGTAACTTATGCTAAATACAGGTTTCCAAAATCAGCTTAAATCTGTAACAGAGCTTCCACTTTCTATGAAAACTTCTATGCAACTTCATACATTTTAATCTGTAAAATGGTTTTATGTTTTCTTTCCATGTTCTGGGGTATTTCTGTTTTTCTGCAATAGAAATTGGCTTCAACAAGAGTCCAAGAACAAATAAAGCACACAAAGTCTGTCCCTGAAACCTCCCAGCAGCCAGCAATTCAGTCAGGCTGTACCACACTCCTGAACAGATACAAAACCTGTCAACCACATGCAACCTTCCCCTAAACAGAGCAGAATTTTAACAGAAATAGTGTGAAAAGAAATTAAAGACTCCCAAAATAGGAGGTTTAAGCCATCGCGGGATGATATGAACTTATCAACAGGAAGGAAACAGATTTTTTTTCTTAACTGGAGCTTATACAAAATTTTCTATAGAAAGCGTTTTTTCCTAAAGAATTTTTTAAAGATGCAAAGAAATTGTGAGCTTCCAATACTGAGCTTGGAGAGATCTGCACTTGTGACAGCAGTTAGATCCACCCCAATTTAAGGTATGCTACATGTTGTTAAAAATTGTAATAATGACTATTCGATCCACAGTTAAATTTAAATAGTGCTTTTTGGTTCATACATAATTCTAAAAACTAGTTATTGTTAAATATATATTTATATATAATTAAATTACAAGCTATCAGTGAGGAAACAGACCTTTCCCTCTAATCTGTCAGTGAGCCACAGGGGGACAGAGACAGCAAGGAGGGAGTGATGAACCATTAATTCAGCAAAAGCCAGGCATGAACAGTAACCTCACTCGAGGAACACCTGTTAGGGCAATGCTCAAGGCACATTCACTCATCCATTCAGGAATTTATCCATTTGCCACATATCCATTTCAAAGAGCCTATAAGGGGTTCCATTAGCACCTGAAGAGCTCTTGTTTCACACCAGAAGAATGCACAGGAGAGATATTATCTCAGATTGTGAAAACCTCCGAAGAAAAAGGAAAGAACTAAAATAATGAACGACTCCAAGAAAAGAAGAGGAAGAAGGACAAGAAGGCACAGGCACCCAGCTCTCTGGATTTCAGCTCTGTTCACTGGAGACAACCCGAGCATCCCTTCAGGAGGCGACAGGAGGCCGCTGACCGGGACAGTGCCGCGCATCGCTGATCGCCAATCTGTGCTCCAGGGCACGGGCACAGCCACATCCGCGACATCTGCTGTCACCCAAGATGCGCTGACTGAATCCAACTCCAGGGTCTAAGTTCTGTCCGTAACAAAGCCCTTACAACCAAGTTCATAACAACTTTCTGTACCCCTGAAGCAGCGTAAGGAGCTGTGCAGCGCTGCCAAGTACACCTGACACGCTCACCTTCAAACTTCGCAGACTTTAGCGAGACTCGGGTTTGTTTACGGGGGCGCCAGAGCGAGCACAATGCCCACGCCGACATCCGAGCTCTGTGCTCGCGAGGGTCCCGCTCCAGCTAGCGGCGGCCGAGCACGTTCGGGGCACACAGCCCCCGCTCCGGGGCCAGGCCCGGGCCCTCCGCCGCTCCGCACCGCGCAGGACCCGCCCGGGGCTGTGGCGGGACCCCCGGCGGGCCCGGGGCTCGCAGAAAGCGGGCTCACCCGCGGCACCCCAAGTGCCCAGAGTGAGGAGAGCCGAGCGCTCGGCCTGGCGCCCCGGAGCCCCGCCGGGGAGCTGCCCCACGGCCGCCCGGCCCCTCAGNCCCGCGCCGGACGTCCTGCGGCTGCCGCCGGGCTCCCCCGGCCCGGCTCCGGCACAAGAGCAGCGCTCGCCTCTCCGCGAGTACGGGGGAGCTCCGTCCTCACGGAGGATACAGCTCCGGCGTCGCTCTGTCGCCTTACGGGTGCGGGACCATCACCCAAAAGCAGCGGCAGCCTGAGCTCTGGAGGGAGCGGGGCCCACACCGGAGTGATGCTGGTCACTCATGACACCGCAGTGGTCAGGCACAGCGAGCCTCAGCGCTTTGGTTAACCGAGGTCTTCCGACAGCTGTGACCCATCCTGCCTCTTGAAATGAACAGGCACAATGGATTGTGCTGAAGACTCTTGTGATGTGGATAATAAGTGATGAAGAAAAAATTTCTTATCTAAGTGAAAATTGGATGTCACTTCAACTATAGTGAAACTTTCTCTTCCTCTTCCATAGAAAAAAGTCTGAAATTTCAGAAAGCTTTCTGCAATCAAATGATGAACACGTGGCCAGCAACCCAAAGGTTTGCCATCAAATGAGATCAAATTTAGGACATCATTGGAAAGCAGGTCTTAGTCAGGACCCAGGGAAAGGACCCAAGCAATGCAGTTACTGATTATCCAACAACTGTGGGATGTAAAAAAAGATGGATGAATAAATTAAAGAAGTTTTCTATTTCAATCTAAAGACAAATTGACGATGTAAGCAGGAGCTAGGGAATTACCTTCTCATTGGCAATGATGCAGGTTTTTAAAGAAACTGATAACCAAAGCCCAAAGGTATGAGCTTTTTTTTTTTACAGTACCCCAGGACATAAATCTGGCCCAAACACACTGCATCATTTGATTCTTTCATGTAGCAAAGGGCAGCTGAGTGTTCCCTTCTACTTCAAATGAGCTACAGTAAGCACCAGAATTAAGGATGTGCCAGTCACAGATTTGCACCAAAAGGGCACATCCTCAAGGACAGACACACTCCAGTGTATCTGGAGTGGACTGGAGCCAGTGGTATTGTTACCATCCAGATGCCCATGGATGTTCCTCCATCCAATCCATCAATGTACAAGAATTGGGATTTTATCATTAACGTTGGTTAATATCAAATATATCAAAACACACAAGATCTCTGCAATGGGCACATATAGGAAATGGGACTCATTAATGTCTCAATTCCTACCCAACATGGGTTTATTCCATAATGCATTAGATTTTATTCTTTACAAATCAACTTATAGTAGATGCCTTTAACCAGAAGATGCATGTTGGGGAGCAGTTACTAAACTGTTCTTTCAATAATGAAATTAATAATCCTTTAGAAAGAGGCACACAGTTGAAAATTTTCACATAACAGGCAACCAAGTTTTTTCTCTCAGTTCAATTCCTAGTTCTTCCCTGACAGGAATTTGTACATCTTCATTTCATCACTTGTTATCATGTTTCCTCTTACTCATCCCTCCTCTGGGAAATAAACACAGTACACACATGTTAGAAACAGCATGCAGATGGTAACTGTTGCTTGGGAAGCCAATCAGCCCCTTCCCAGAGCACAATGCTGTGAGTCTGCCAGGCCAGCATTTACTGTGGAGCTTTACCTGAAGCCCAGAGCCCCCTCAAGCTCCATCAGAAGTTTTACATCTGAACTGAACAGTCTAAGTGTCCTCAGAAGTCTGTGGGCAGCATTGTGTCAGGTAATGCTCTGTCTCAGGCAAAAGCTCAGCAAGCTTCTTCATCTGTTAGGACTAAACATTATTTCCATGCCTAACCTAGAAGTTGGAAAAGAAGAAACAGAGGATGTAGGTGGGGATGAAGCTAGCTTAAAAAATTGTTAGTAACTTAGTTCAGGAGTTTTTCTGATACTTTCCTTGAGTCTAAAACATGACAAATTGTGGAGATTCTCATGCACGCACAGCAGTCACTTCAATCTTACAAAGTTATTTTTATTTAGAAATTGCATCCTCAACACTTTATTCCATTATTAAGATTTTTCTTAGTAAAAAAAGTCTGCTTTCCATAAAAAAAGCTGCCATTAACAAAGTAGTTTTCTCTTCCTTTTCACCTCGTTTTCTGAAAGGATGTAGAAGGAACAGCACGCTTAGAAGAGCCATGTTCTTCCTCATTTTCATGGACACGCTTTCTCGTTGTGGTTCTCTGGAAGAAAAACACAGTGGGATGGCTCCAGGGAACCAGGTAAGGCAGAGCCTGACTCTTCTGCTTGCTCCAGAACTACAGGTGTTGTTTCTCTACCAAGATCCACCCAATTATATTTGATGGTTCTCATATAAGACATTGCTCCCAGCTTGAAACAGCTACTGTTCACAATTTTCCTAATTAGCATCTGGTGATGAATGGCACAATGCTGTCCTAACCTTGCACCAGCATGAGAATTTTTACTTGAACACTAAACATTAGTGACTGGAATCCATTATAAAAAAAGACATATATTCAGCAATTTTGTTCTAAATATATGAATAATCCTTTAAAGCCTAGGAGAGTGATTCTGTACATTTAAACAAAGTCCATTGCTGCTCTTCAAGAAGCAGAAATGACCAGCAGGCTGCTACATACAGCCCAAGAGTACATTTCTCTAAAGCCTCAAAAGTAACTGACTTTCTTATTACAGATTACTTCAAAATCCAGTTTCTCTGTGCATCAAATATTAATCTTCAGATACCTACTGCACATTCCATTTTTGAAGTTTCTGGTGGATTCATATTGCTATGTGTCTGAGCAAGTAACTGTTGAAATGTCACCTTCATGTCTTCATCCTGCAAAAAACCCAGCTATTTAGATACTATACTATTTAGATGTATACAGAATATTTAATGGAAAAGCAAAGATTGGGAAACTCAAAGAGAAGTGAATGGGACATTCACTGCTACAGACAATTAGAAATAAATATCACTGAGTTCCTAAGGATTTCAGCTGTTCTGAGTTTTTTAGGTGAAGGCAGTGGAGAGGGTCCTTTTCCTAAGCAATTGCAGTATCTCCTTTTTTTAATTTAACTATTCATAAGTGCTACAAAAAGGCTTTGACCTGAATATCCATTTAATTTTATACAGAATTTTGACTTGTTTTTCTTTTCCAGTATCACCTGACTTGATTGTGGCAACATTTGATGTGATGGGTAAGGAAAGAAATATTTTTCCATTTATGTAACAAACACCTGAGCTTTTTCTTCAGCATGAAACCAAATTAATCTTGTGCCATTCAAAAGACTTCAGTGAAGATTTCAGAGGCAGAAACAGCAATTGTTATATGCCTTTGAGAAATGTTTTATTAATTACCTTGTAAATATAGGTAAGACATTTCCACTGAGTAGTACTTAGGTTTACTCAGCTCAACAAGTTTTAAAGCTGTAGATTTAAGCAAAGAATGGAGTAAACAACACACGTTTTGAAAACACTAATTTGAAAGCACTACTAGATTAAATAAATCTGCAGAACATGCTTACTTCTAATATCTGAAAAATTCCCTAGTGTCCCCAAAATCATCAGAGGGCTAACAGGCATCAGCTGGTCACAGAGAGAATGTGCTTTTTCCTGCTGACTTGTCAAGTCGATACTTCCAGGCAACACAAGAGGGAGAGGGGAGCCAGGAACTCCTCACTACTCACAGCAACAGGAGCTCTTTTGGTGGGAGTATTCAACGTGTGTGCTATCTAGAACTGAGCATGCTGGGTGCTGGCCCTCCAAGCAGGCATCTGCAGCAAGTCTGCATCACCTATGAACACCTGACACTCTTGGTAAGAGCCCCTGAAGGGAAACAGTTCACAGAACAGCAGCTGAGCTAGATGACATCTGGATTTGTGGCTGTGATGTTTTCTGGAACCTTTTGTTCTGTCTTCAAAATTAAACTTAACAGTAAGAGATGTCCCTATATGGAATATAGAATCAAGTTAATAACAACTTGAGTTTATATACTGAAATATCTTAAATTCTTAGTTTGTCTAAATCAGTCATCTATTTCCTCTTCCCCCTTATGCATACCAGCAATTCTTAAAATTGTGTTGCAGGGTTTCTGAATAACTTTTTCTACTCAGAATTATAATTTAAATGTAAGAATCTATATCTGACTAACCTACTGTAGATGTTACCCACAAAACTACAGTAAGTAAAAGCCATGAATGCCAGGAAATGTTTTCTGATGCTCAGGAGCATAATCAAGACAAGTTAATCACTTAAAAAGAGTCATCCACACATGGTTTTTGTCTCAGAGCCCTGTCAGCTGTTGAGCACTGAGGGACACTCCCTTGCTTCCTCCCTGTTTCTTAGGCTCTTTCCCAAAGCATCTGAAATTCTCCTGTTCCCAGTGGGGGAACAGGAATGGCATTGTGCTTGGTGTGAATAAACAGAATCCGTTGCATGGCTCAGATGTGGGCTGGGTGACTTTTTTCAGCCTCTTCAAGTAAAAATATTCAAAAAAGCTCATAGGTCCAGTGGTCACCTCTGGAGTACCAAAATTAAACAAAAACCACCTAAAGACTATCCCTCTCAAACCTAACTAGACTGTAACAGGAGGCAGGGAAACCATCACTTCCTACTCAGAGGGTTCCCAAACCAGGGACACTTCTTCCTACTCAGCACAGTAAAAACATAGTATTGAGTGCTTGCCAGAGATAAACTCTGCACTGCCTGCCCACACAAACATCTGAGGAACTGGGACTCTTACAAAGCTCAGAGGGAGAGGTCCATCCTACCAGAACCACAATCAGACTTGGACTCTAAAAAACACATCTTGATCCTCACATGTGAAATAGTTCTGGGAAGAGGCGTCTCAGAAAGGATGCAGGAGCTGCTTATTGTACTGAAAGAAGTTATTCACTCCATGCTACTTTTGCAGTCTCTCTACAGGGACTAAACCTTTGAAAACACAACACACATACAGGTTACCCCCAAACAACCCAGCTTTCAGTTAAAACTCAATTCCTACCTGAAGCCAAGGATGCTCTAAGGCTTCCTCTGTGGTAAGGCGTTTCTTTGGATCCACCACTAACAGCTTTTTCACCAGATCCAGAGCTAAGGTAAGAAAATGAGCTGGTTGGCAAATAATCAATGCATTCATTACCTGAATTATGCCTACACCAAAGCTGTATGTGACAATGTGCCTTATACCCCTTCAGAACAATGCACAAAAGTGCAGGCTGGGCAGATCATTTTTCTTTTTTCTCTGCACAGGAAGGGCTGCAGACTCCAACCATCCTTCCTTCACATGCACACAACACTTTTCAGTGTAGCAGAATTAACCATAGATATATTTAGCATGTACACAGTTTATGTTTTGAGCATGCACTTCCCTAAAAGCTTCAGTGTTACTGTGGAAAAGCAAAGACAGCTTAATTTATCCTTAATTTATCTTAATTTTACAATGTCTTAGAAGCAGATTATCCATCTAGGAAGGTGGGAAAGAAGAGACAGGACATACACAAGTATGCTCTACATAATCTCAAACTTTCATCTTCTTAGGAAGCTGCTTAGTAGACACTGTTAAAAGTAACATTTATGTTGTATTGTATTACTCCAAATCTCCCATAAAGGAATTTCAACAAGATTTGCTTTTCATTTGATCACATTATTCTGAATACATAGCAGTAGGACTATGGAAATTATGTTCAGATTGTACATTTTCATGAATATCTGACTTATTATTGAATAAGCTTCAAACTATTCAGGAAGGAGTTATATTTGATGAGTTTATTAGACAAAGGATGACCACATCATTTATTAGAAACTCCTCTGCACATACAAAGTGTCCAAGGTGAATACTACAATTATTTTGTGCATATGAAATGTCCTGAAAAACTAAAAGCACACAGACAGTAATTATCATTTTAGTTTGCTATGCAAATACTGTTTCACAGACTACTTCACTTACAGTGGGCCAAACATAATAGATGATTCCTCAAATGTGACTGACACTTTCAGCTCAAAGACTAGCACCATGAAAGGACTCTCTCGGAACATTTGTTTTTTGGAATTCTAACTCGTATTCCTTAAATTCCTGGCATTTTTGGTTCAACTTGAAGAATCTTTAGGCAAGGTCTGTAGACCAGCTTGATGAAGCCAGAAGAAGAAGTGAAAAGAGGAGAAATAGATGTACGTGCCCACCAACTCTATACTTGTGTGGTTAACCATGCTAAATACTACTAAGAAACCTCTTCAATAAAAAAGTATGTGCTCTTTCTAATGCTTTAACTATGAACTTAAAAAATAAATTTTAATATATTAGTTTATAAACAAAACATAGTAACACACAATGTGCCATGCAGCTGAAAGGGGGATAAAGGAAAACAAAAACTACAAGAAAAGAGGTGAATATTTTACTACCCACTGTGCTGGAGTCATACCCATGTCTGACACATGCTTCCATTCTTTGGCGATGAACGTGTATTTTCCATGAATGATTTGATCTCTCAGGGAGAGCTGAGTATTTTGCTCATTGAAAGGTGGATAGCCACACAAGCTGTGTGAAAGAAAACAAGTTAAACAACACAGATTTCATCACAACAAATGAAACACTGAAATCACACATTTTAAGGCAGCTGCTATCGTAGTGTTTTATACGTGTAGACTTTTAAATGCACTTTCACTTCCTCAAACAGACACTGAAGTTGCCAAGTCTCAAGCCATGAATGTCAAAGACTGCCCAGTGAAGGTACATCTACACAGTATCTTACCATACAAAAAGAATAACTCCTAAACTCCAGCAGTCCACAGCTCGGCTGTATCCAGCAGTCCCAAGTGAATTTAGAACCTCAGGAGCAAGATACATGGGAGTACCACATAATGTTTTCATAAGAGAGGCTTCTCCAAGAATCTTGGATTGTCCAAAATCTGTAATCTTGTATTTAAAAATGGTAACACCACATTACATATTAGGATGGACTGTGCTAGAACACATCATATTGTAGACATACATCAGGAGGTAGCATTAAGTTTCTTCCTTCCAAGCCAGTTCCAGAACATGACTATGAACAAAAGTCACCCCAAACATCATTAAGTGAGAATGGGAGAGGAGGAAGAGGGAGAAATATGACAAAGGATCACACTTTACACTAGCAGAAAATTGTCTCAGAATTGGATGTAAATGGACAACCACAGAATAAAGGTATTGTAGTCTATTAGAAGAGTTTACTTGAAAAATAAGCATTTTAGCATGCTTTAGTGCTTTCTCTGGGGGAAAAAAAACCAACACAAAAGAAAACCCACAACCCTAATTCCTCCCAAACACCCTAAAACAACAACAAAAAAATCCCTGTCACCATACAGCCTGGACATTTGTGGGAATGCTGTCTGTAATTCAAGAATTTAGATTTTATTGGGGAAAAAAGTTGACATTTGAAATTACATATGCAGTGGATGGGCTGAAATATCCATAAAAGTAAAATTACAATTATGAAAAAAAACCCCTCTATGTTTTAAGTTACTTCATGGTTTGTATGCCTAATTCCACAATATCTTTTTAGCTATGTTTAATGAAATAGCAAGAAGAATGTGAAGGAACACTCTCAGATTTCTCCATTAACAAGAAATGTGAGTTTCTTTACCTTTATAAGACATGTCTCTTCAGAAGATGAAAGCAGCACATTTTCTGGCTTTAGATCTCGGTGTATAATTCCATTGTCATGAAGATACTAAATACAGACAGATGGGCAATTAAGGAAAAACAGACTATTAATCTGTTTTAAAATGTAAGCTTTCCATTTTTTCTCATGGCATTGGTAGGATAACAGAATGGCTGTGTAAGAGACAGGCATAGATTTAAAGCTCTCTAACATGTGACTCTCCCTTAAAAAAATAAAGCAAAATGAAAACAAAACAAAATAAACAAAAAATCCCCACACCAAAACACCATCACAAACAAGGAAACAAAAAAATCACCTTAGAAGTCATCATGCTTCAAAGGTCAAATCTCAATGTGAGCATGGTGTGCACACCCAAGTTCTGTGTCACCTTTGTGGGAATTCTGCTTTTCTGTCTCTCTCTTCTTAAACCAACTTATTAAGAATGCTGTGCAGATTGCTTGCATGGGTTTCAGCAATGACAAGTGACAGAAAAACTCATTGACACTTTTTTTTGGTAGAATTCACAATTATGTACCTTTACTGCCAGCAGCATCTGATAAAAGTACAACTTGCAGATTTCTTCTTTCATTTTGATTGGCCTTGACACTCTGTCATACAATTCTCCTCCTTCCATCCTAAAACAAATGCAGGTTAACAAGCCAATGTATGACTTCCTAAAGATCTATCTCCTTAGACAAGAGCAAGGCCATTGGCTATTCTGGCCACAGAGAAAGAAAGTATTTCTGAAAATGAGTGAGCAACATCCTGAGCACAGCACATGCATGGCTGAGTTAGGGTCAGTCTCTTGAGTCTTCACTAGGAGTTGTTACATGAGTTTTGATCAGCCCACTCTTACAACCTCAAAAAATGAAGAAAAAAGAAGCAGCAATCCACATAAACAGCAGAGTGAACAATATCCAGGCCCTGAGTGCCTACAAAGCATAGCAAGATGATTTCTCCTGGTTATCCTAGCTCCTATTCTTACAAAGGTTTCACAGAACAGTGGAAGCCAGCAAAAGAAAACCAAAATAAAACAAGTAAAATCTCCACACTTCAGAACTACATACATTGTTTGTGGCTATGAAAAAAAGATTTCATTTCATGTATTTACTTTCAAACAGGTTACTTACAGTTCCAGAACAATGTAGTAATCCTCTGCTTCAAAGAAATTTTTGATCTTGATTAAGCAAGGCTAACAGAAAAGGGAACACAGAGACACACAAACCAGAATAATTTGTAAAAATTAATCCTGAAGTTCTTATTTCAGTACTTCAAACCAGGTCACTCAAAATAACACTTAATACCAGTGAGCACCCCAGACTTTTTCCAGTAGTGGGTTACCACACCCTCAATATTTTATTTATATTACATGCAGAGGAAAGAGGGGATACAAATTCAAGAAACTGCCAGTGAAAACTAGGATATAATATACTTAAAAGAAGAAAAAAAAGACCCATCCAATAATTTACAAGGAAAATGATATGCCTCCTTTAACACATTTCTAAATGGATAAAGGTGTTCTGTAGTTACTGCACTAAGGTCAGTAAAGTAAACAAGTACATACAGTAGGGAGGAAAAAATAATAAAAATGTACAGTAACACTCACATGATCTATTTTCTTCAAAATTTCAATTTCTGTATTGATATTTAAAGCTGGGTTCTATTAAAAGAATCAAATACCATATTGGGTAAGACAGAGCTGTTCTGGAATAAGACATATGAGAAATAAGAGACAATACCAGAAAAGTCATCATTTCATGCCTTTTGCTACTGTAAGTGACCATAACATAGAACTTTTTCCCATAAAATAATCAGGTGCCTTCAGTGAATTAAATAGAGTGCTGTCACTATCTGGAGCAAGATATTGCTCCAGACATGTAATTTCACTGCAGGTTAGAAATCCTCAACTAATTTCCAAATTAAAAAAAAAAATTCTTTTTGCCTATATACCTGTATTGTCCTCTTAAAAAGCTTTTCTCCCTCCAAGATGTTTTGCAGATGGGCCAACCTAAAATTACATGCTACTCTCTCCTATTTTGCAAGATAACATAAACAGATTCTTTTAATCTGTGCCTTAGGTTCAACTAATGAAATCAACTCAGCAGGGTTTTGTTTGCTCTTCTTCCAATCCAAATCAATCATCTTTGAACACACAATTTAACCCATACACAACATTCCAGATACACTCCTGCAATGTTCTCTGTTTTGTACAGTGGCATATATTAGTAATTATAATTCACAATGGCATATATTAGTAATTATAATTAGTAATTATAATTCAGTGGTCTTTGTTTTTCTCCAAATTCTGGCTTCTGCCATCAGGCACATAAAAAAGCCCTTCCCAAAAGGCTTCATAAATTTTCTTAAAAAGTATTATGATGGAATGAGCATTCAACAAAAATTAGCTTAGTTAGTACATTTTTGGTCAAGACTCTGCTGGTTATGATGTGTCTCTCTGATGCATTTTAGGACTTAAACCAAACCCTACAAGACTCTGCACCACCCTTTGTACACATCCCATGAAGAGTCCTAAATGATGAACCCCATGGAATGTGGTCAAGGAATGAAAGCCAGTATTTCCTACAGAATTCTGTTCAGCACACAAGATCAAAAAAGCATTTTGAAATTAAATACAGAAGACATTAAGTAAGAAAATCCACACTTGAAGATAGCTGAGGAGTCACAGAAGTTACCAAATGCTGCAGGAGCACTGCAAGATGCCCAAGACAGACAAACAAACCAAAATACTTACTGCCTCTCGCAGGCCACTTGCCACAAAGTTCCGTTTATTGATGATTTTCACTGCGACTTTGTTACAGGTGCTCTTCTCAAATGCCAGTTTGACTTCTCCACAGGCACCACTACAACGAGAGCACAGCTCTGTCAGTGCTTACAAATATTTGTCAAATATCTGTGTAACAAGTGCAGGCAAATGATTTGGATAACAATTTGGAGCTGCTGCTTTCTGACTATCTGAATATGGCACATTGCCTGATCTGAGGAAATACTCAAGTTGGAAAGTCTACATGGGTAGAAAGTGCCTCTTCTCAGGAAACATTCAAGAGTTAGAAAGTCTGTTTAAATAGCAAGTGTTGTCAAGGGCCATTCATTCAAAACTGCAGGAGTAAATATGCAGAGCAGCTACTGTATTTGTACCAAAGTACTGGCACATATGAAGGACAAACTCTGTCAGCATTTCCTTCATGCAAAGGCATTTAGGAGAAGACAATTTAGGAAGGGTTCTTTTAACACCAGACTGCACAAATCTGATGAACAGAAATTACAATACTTGTATTTTTACTAAATAGAAATTATATTACAGAAAGAAAATCTGTTTTCCACTCAGATTTGTTTCTACTTAATTATTCACCTCCAAATTCTTCATGGACCAACTGGTTCCAAAAGAGAAAAAATTAATCCCCACTTAAAATAGCCTCTCTCTCCTTTCTCCTGGACAGTTGTCCCCTTTTTGTCTGAAGGCCTCAATAGTGATATTGTAGGAAGCTGTATTCTGACATAAAGCTCTTCCTTCTATTTCCAACACCTGAATAAATTAATATATGAACTGTAAGAACTCATTAAGAACTTACAGACTACATTCTCTTCTGCAGAAAAAAAAAACCCAACCAAAACAAAACAAAACCTGCTTTCTGCACTTGGTGGTAGGTTACTAACCCCAAACCAATTAAACAAACAAAGCTAAAATTCCTGTTTAAATTACTGTTTAAACATGTAAAGAAGATGTTTATTCATATGTTATCATTAGTTTTTCTTTTCCTTTTCTCTTTTAAAACAGCAGCTCAATTAATACTGATAATAATTCCAGTACAAGATAATGCTAATAAAATTAACCCTTTCTACTAAGGGACAAAGGATGCTTACCTTCCCAAAGTCCTTGACATGATATATTTCTCTCTGAATTCTTTAGGAAACATCATCTGATCATCCACCGTAAGATCAGAAAATACAAACACTGGGAAGACAAGTGGAGATCATTTTCCTGTTATTAAAATTTTTATTATAACAAACAGCTGTGTTTCGTGAGCTTTTATAGTCAACAACATAACTGAGAAAATACTGCCTGCTAGAGGAAAAACTAAATATATGCTATGAATTATACCAGCTATGGATTAGCAAGGTGATCTTATTGCTGAAAAATTACATTTTGGGATTAAATTCACAACAGTCTTTAACTACTTAACTACATTTAAGGACAAAATGAGCAAAAATTTCAATGTCCCAGCAGAGATCAAAGAGAAGTAATACTCAAGAAGACAGCACCTTAGTGGAAAAACAAAGACAAAGAAACAAAAGCCCAGCCCTGCTTATTTTTAAGAGGATTTTCTATTTATTATGCAGCATCTGGTTAGGTGTTTTTCAACTTTCCTTCAATAGTCTGTTTCCCCTGTTCCCACCATCATATGCACAGCTACTGAAGCCCAAAAGTGTTTCAAAAATAGGAAAACAACTATAAACGTTTATACTCTAGTAAGCTGCTACCTGATGCAGATTGTTTTAAGTTTTCTTTTTCAATTTTTTTCCTAGGGTTGACAGGGACGTGGATAATTTTTGTGCAAATATTAAAACACCTATTAATGAGCTGTGCTCATGAAGCAGCTCAGCTCCCAAGAAACATATTCAGATCAATGCAGAAACAACCTCTTGATCAATACCTGAAAAATCTACTTAAGATAAAGCACATTTTACCCTTATTGGTCTGTACAGACAGTGCAATTTCAGAGTTGTGTGTCAGTGGAAGCCTCTTCCCTTTCCCAACGAGCTCTCTATTAACAAATGTCCCATTTGCACTATGGTCTTCAATGTAGGCAACAAAGGAATTTTTTGGACCCATTTCCTCAAAGAGAAAAAAAAATGGAAAAGATGACAGTAAAGATCAAATGACTTTACAGTAAAGGCATGATAGACTAGAAATTTACTATTGTTGGCTCAAGAAATGAAACTGTGAGGTTATTTCAAACCACATGAATGGGGCATTGTCAAGACTCTTGTTAAAGGAGTCAACCCTGAAGATACTTTGATTTCTTAAGGATCTCTGACCCAAAGTCTCTTTTTGAATTATGCCAAAACAGACAGAGTTAATGCTTTTAGCACTTACCCTGAAAATTCTGAAGTGCTTCTTGCTATAGTTTTGGTAGAAGCCAGTCTCAGACAATCCCAGCTTAGAAAAACTGTAATCACAGCTTTTGTCTCTCCCAAACCAGTATTCCTCATTCACACAGTCTGCAGAGGAGGGGAAGGTACAGCAGAGAGAGGACACAACATTGAAGGAAGTTAATAACTATGGCACTACAGAATGATCCCAAATGGAAATGAACAGGATAGCAGAGACAAGATTCTTCTCATAGAATCAAGGTCATCTTAACTCATACAAAGCACCACACTTTGTCAAATCCTTCAACAATTTTACCCTCTTTAGCAGTGGTAGTTTTCACCTTCAGCAATATAGAGACACATAATGAAACAAAATAAATTATAAAATGTAAAAAAAAAATGAAGTTTGTAACAAAGAACACGAATACCCCAGAATTTCTGTAAGTCTATGGAAGCTGTGTATCCAAGTACTCAGTGTAAACACTGGGATGTAATATGGAATAAAACATTACTGCAACAATTGCATACCTAAATTTGCTCGTACTTAACTTGGAAATGAAAAGACACTGCTCTTCACCAAGCTGCTCAGAAACTTTCTGAGATCCTATAAAGAAACCAAGAGGTTTATTACAGTATGCACATACCACAGTTGCTGAAACCTTTTCCAAGTGCAAAGAGTCGACCCCAAGGCTGAGGAACCAGCTCTTCAGATTCCTGGTCCTCAGGGATGGATGGAAGCTCCTGAGTGGGAACAGTGTCCAAAGAACTGAGAGTCCCAGAACTGGAGGAAGACTGACTAGTGCTCTGTGAGCCACTGGAAGAGGAACTGGTACCACTCTGTGTCTGCTGGGCACTCTGAGACTGCTGTGTTTCACTTCCAGTCTCTCGAGACATGTTGGCTTCAAAGAGAATGTTAAAAAAACCGCATTTAACTACAGCAAAGTAACACTGGCAAACACTCACACACTGTACTATTAATGTCCAAGTCCATTCTCAGGCTCAAAGAAGTAAAACTTCCAACCAAAGCGTTGTGTGCATGTCTCGGTAATACGTAAATTCCCAGGAAGTTTGCAAACCAGGATGGTTTTCCTTTTAAAGGACAACGTGGAGCGGCCTCTGCTGGTTCTAGAACAGAACTAACCCTTGTTCCTGGATTGCTCCCGAGGACTTCAGCGCTCACACTGGCTCATACAGGCACGGGCTGCGCTCTGACAGAGCATCCCCGCATGGAGCAAGGGACCACGGCTGGTCCTCAACACAAAGAGAAAAACTGAAAAGAGTAAGCACTGCAAAATGACAAATGTTTTCTTCAAAGTGCCCAACATTTATCACGCCTGTACAAAACGAATGTACAAAACACTGCCAGATTCGGGCACCCGCCACAGCCCTGGCAGCTGTTGGCACAGCCAGTAGCAAGAAACAGCATCTCCCTGCCCTGTTAGAGCCCGGAAATTCATAGCCTGTGCTGCCTCCTTCTCCACCGAAATGCTGCAGCAGCCAGCCCATCCCTACAGGCAGCTTTCTCCAACATATCAGCGCTCACCGGGACTCCTGGAATGCACATAAGCCTTCCAATCCTACCACCTGTATATCGGGTTTAATGTCTAATTCTCCTTATCGGTCTGCTACAGTGCATTCCGAGCCATAAAACCACAACAGCTCCCAAGGTCCCTCCCACACAGGTGTTTACAAACACAGGCGAGGCCCAGGGCTCCGCCCGCACACGGGAAATCACGGCACCTTTGGGGCTGGCAGAGGGAGAGGCCATCGAGTCCAGCCGCCTCCCTGGCACTGCCAATGCCACCACCGGCCCTGTCCCCAGGCTGCCCACCCAGACGGCTGTGGAACCCTCTAGGGATGGTGACTCCACCTCAGACCAGGGCAGCCCTTTCCATAAAGGAATTTTCCCTCATATCCAACCTCAACCTCCCTCTAAGCGCTCAGATGGCGGGGCCGGGCCGGCAGCCAACGCCTCGCACGGTGCGGAGCGGCGCGGCCGAGCCCCGGGGCGGCACTGCCGGGAGCCCGTGCGCTCAGAGCCCGGTCCGGCCCTGCCCGCAACATCCTGCTGCC
>VZTZ01035209.1:125477-139768 GCA_013400955.1 Drymodes brunneopygia
TGCAGCAGCGGTTCCGGAGCCTGCAGCGCGCCGTCCACCCCGACCGCTTCGGCCAGAGGCCGCCGGTGAGCGCCGGGCCGGGCGGGAGCCCCGGGCGGGGGAGCCGGGCCGGGAGGGGCCCGCGGGGCTCGGTGACCGCCGCAGGAACTCGCCTTTAGCCTTCGGCTGCGTGCCGGGGCCGCAGCGTCGAGTCCCCGGCGCTCTCCCACTCGGGGAGCGAGGGGATTCGCCTGTGTTTGTGTTTCGGTGCTCAGAAGAGACTCTGCCATGGATTGCGGCGGAGGTGGACGATGAGAGGCTGCTGCGGTTCGTCAGGCCTTAGCTGAGGGCAGTGACACAGTTGACAGGTCCACAGAGCCTTCTCTGTTTCACACACGGACTGTGTGGGGATGTTGATGTTCCACGTGTAACAAAGTGTATTTTGCCACTCGTTATTAGCTCCAATTATTTGCCATCCGTTTGCAGAAAGAGCAGTTCTACTCTGAGCAACACTCTTCCCTGATCAACAAGGCCTACCAGACCCTGCTGAACCCTCTGAGCCGAGGCCTCTATCTAGTAAGGTCTCCGTTAGCTATTCCAGTATTCCTGTAAATAACCCTGGGGGCTGGTGGTGCTGTTAGGGATCACACCTTCCATTCAGTCCTTAATGTGCTAATTTGCATTCCTCTGAAGAGGATCACCAGAGATTCAAGGGACACCAGAACCAAGTTTGTCCAAAAACTAATCAGCTTATCATCTCAGTTGCTACTCATCTTACACTGGTTTGTTTTCCACATCACACGTGGTGTTTGGTCATGGCTGCTCATTCAGAATTTCAGTCTGGCCCATGGCAGCCTTTTAAATGTTTTTTTGGCTTTGGGTAACTGCTGATTTTAATGGTCAGCCTATGTATGGAGTTAATTTTCAGACTGACTCTGTTTATGCACTGTAAAGTTTATCAAATATGAATCTGAGTATGCTCCACTAAAAGATTTAATATTATAGAAAATAATTCCCATTGAAATAGATGTAGGAATATTTTTTTCAAATTCCCATTTCCTCTGCCAGCTGGAGCTGAGTGGAGTGGAGCCTGTACAGGAGACAGACACTGATGCAGACTCAGCGTTCCTTATGGAAATCATGGAAATTAATGAGAAATTAGCAGAGCTCAAAAATGAGGATAACCTCAAAGAAATTGAAACTTTAATTAAAGGTAGGTTACGATGTGAGGAATTTTTACAAGTAATATACTGAATCTGGTGTAATACAAGAGTCTGAAAGCTTTTAAATGTTATGGTATATTTCTTGTAGTGTCTTCAATTTGTGTTAGTCTGGAATTGACTCACTAAAAGAGCTTCAGCCCTGTGCCCCCCTTTCAGATGTTGTCTTTACTCATTTATGCACCAAAACATCACATCTGGCATGAGAACATTTGTGTAACAGAACCTATTCTGATGTCAAAATAAGTATATATAGACAATAAAAGGGAATTTACTCAATATTCATCAGGTGAGGGCTAGTCAATTGTTCCAGAGAAAAAACCTGTCAGAATGAAGTTGAATAAAATGCTTGTCTGACCAGATATTTTACTTCTTTCACCTTCTTCATCTTAGCAGCCATTCTATTAAGTGTTTATTCTCCTTACACAAGCAACTTTCTTTTTATATTGTTGGTGATACCAAAAACATTAGGTGTACTGATACATTTAATTCTTTGCAATAACAGCCTTGGGCCAAAAGCAACTAGAGTAACCGGAATAAAAATTGAGTAGTGCAGGAGAAAATTAACTGTAGCAGGGTAAACTGATGCACCAAAAATAAGTTTGATTGAGGGGAAATTAGTAACCATTGATGTGCATTGGAATTGCTGTCAGTAAACCTGTTTAAACAAAGAAATACATGGTTGAAATGATATTTAAAACAACATTGACAGCAGTATTATGAAAAACTTGCTTGGCTCCCAAAGGCCGAGACTAGTAATGTACTTTCCCACCACAGGCAGTCAGAATGCAGTGGTATAAAATATCCTAAGTATAACAAAAAGAAAATTAATTTGTTTTGCAGTTAAACAAGAAGAGCTGACCAGAGAGGTGACTGCAGCTTTTGAAAAAGGTACCTGTTTCTATGAAGTTTTTAGCTGCCATACATACCTGTCAAATGCTTAAAGCTCCACATTCTCTTAGTGGCAAATATTCCCTGAGCTATGGAACAGAAATACTGCGTTAACAAGGGTTCTTTGTTAGGTATTTAGAATAAGTACTTCTAAACAGACATTCCTGTTGATTTGGGAAATTCAGGACCTCACATTAAAAACAAAGTCTAGTACAAAAGTTCCATTCATCTTGCATCTAAATCATTTTGAAGGGGGATGTAGATGGCAAGAAATTGTGTGTTTCTCAGAATACTGGGACAGACAGACTTCATCTTAGACATATTCTGAGGTTTCACTGAGCAGAGCAGTGGCTGCTGTTCTTTGCAGTGAAAGCCAGAGAAGCTGTGGGGCAAGCAAAGGCCTGTTCAGCCTAAGGGTTTGGGCACTTCCTGTGCAATAATCAACATAACTTCACTCTATAACCAATGGATAGGCACAAGCTTGAACCATTCCCAAGCTTCCGAAGCTGGGAAGAAACCTTTGTAGTTCTGTGCCAGGTCCAGAATGCTGCACTTTTGTCAGGGATGGGTGTGTGTAACTGTAAACATCAAAGTAGTGCTGGCTGAACCTGCCTGTGAGGAGTTACATTCTGTCACTCTGTGCCATGAGAAGGACTCTTTGTCTGTAGGTCATAAACCACCCTCCCCCTCCAACTGTTTAACTGAGGAGAAATTGTTTCAATATCAGTTTTGGAATTGGCACTACCCAGACCAGACTCCTCCTCATTTGCATGTTTCAGTTATGTCAGTTGGTCTATTTATACACGTTTAAAAATAAAGGAAAACATTTGTCTTGCCTAGTGGGTAGATCAGTACAGCAGCCACTTTATAGAAGTCATTAAAGAAGTCATTCACATTTCTTTTTCAGATTGTTCATTGTTACGTGTTTTGCGGAACATTTGAGTTAAGATGTTCCCAAACCATCTGAGACTAAAACAATAGGCAGCATGGCTTTAATAGTGTCTGAGTCCTTGCTGCTCATAGCTCTTGGTACTAAAACAGGTGCTGTCACTGAAATCTTGAGATTCATTTCGAAAATGCAAATTCACCTTGCCCTCTATAAAGTAGTAATGTTTCATTTCATTTCAGATGATCTTCAAGAAGCTAAGAAGCTTCTAGCAAAAATGAAGTATTTTGCAAACTTAGAGGATAAACTAAAGAACAAGAAGGTCCCTTCCTGATGTTGCCTTCTTTGTTATTAAGACTGTTATTTTCAATTAAACAAATGGTTTAGTTATCAAAATCAGACTGATGGTGTTTGTTTCCTATACTTCCACTAAAAGCTTTAACTCTGAGAAGAGGAAAATAAATGTAAAGAAATCCAGTGCTTGCTGCAGCACTTCAGTAACAAATGGCATTTGGAAATGCTTACAGCCAGGAAAAGTGTAGGGTAGGCCACTCTCCTGGCAGCCACAGGTGTCAGAGAGGCACACAAATACCTGATGTGAGATTTCTTCCTTCCTGATATATGAAGAATTTATTTTAAGTTGAGAAAGAGTCCAGGAAAAAATACTGGAGATGGGGCAGAAGGCTCATTCAGTGTCTCCTGCGGGCTCTCTGTAGTCTCCTTGTGTGTGTTCTGTCAGATCATCTTGAAAATTCTTTAAAGGTAAAAGGTATTTAATTCCTGTCATCTATTCTCTCTGCTACTTCATGCTTTATGAGGGGATATCAGTCTGATGGGAACTTATCTCCAAAACTAGAAGTTCAAGTTTTACCCTGTTGCATAGTTTAAAATGTTGAGATGCTAGCTTAGGGGAAAAAAATAAACCCAAATTGAAACCCCAGGAGCTCTTTAATCAGGATACAAATCTTTATTACAAATACCAGTAATTCAGAGAGGTGCTGAACTCTTGTACAGTACAGTAGTAGGACTGGATGAGGAATGTCTTTAAGGCTTTCAAAGTGACATAACTGAAAATCAGAATCTAAATACCCCCATTTCTACATAAACTGGAATATTTCAAATATCAGTTCTCAATAGGTCAGTTCTTGTGTGGGTTTTAACAAGAACTCAGAATGTTACACTCAGCAAAGCATTTGGATGTGCCCAATGACCCAAACTGAAGACAAGGCTTTGAAATGCAAGAGTCACTGAAATATTTGCAGAAATCTGCCAGAGGGGTTCATTTAACATCCTCCCTGGCATTTCTGCATCCCTACAGCACCAGGTTATAGTTAAATACCAAGTTTTCTGTGGATAATATAATATATTGTTAATAGCATTTCAGCAATACTAACTTGCCTTTAGTTATACTCCCTCTAAATACATAGGAAGATTTAATAAGCCACTTGATTATTACACTCCTAATTTAGAAGACTATGTTTGTAATTCTCACTTGAAGTTCTGTAGCATTTGAGAAACTACGCAGGAATCTTTAAAAATTCATCTTGAAGTTCACTTCTTTCATAAAGCTCCGTTTCCTTTTTCCTGGGATTTCTTCCAAAATTAAGCTTGTGAAATTCCTTTTTGATTTCCAGAAAAGATTTGTTTTTTGTCTCAGGAATGATGAGGAAGATGAAAGCAGCAACAAAGAAGCACTCCAGTAAGAACACCACAAAACAATACTGCTTCAGTCCATTCTGAAAATAAATGTGATTGCAACGTAATTCAATTGCAATAGCAGGTTTGAGAAAATAAGCTTTTTGTTTCCATTCACACTTAACATTGCTGCTCAGATATTTTTTAAAAAGTCATTCAATGTATTCTTTACATGTAACTTTTTTAATTTTGATTTTAGATAAAAGACTCAAGTGCTGTGCAATTATTGGGTAGACTTTTATTTTAAAAATAAGATAAACCATTTAAACAGTCAAAAAGTCACAATCTGGGAGAAGTTGACATTTGCTACTTAGCTGTCCCATACTTTTAAGATTATATAATTTAAGTTTTTCTGAATGTTAATATTTTTCAATGCTATATGTTAAAAAGAAAACTGTCTTACTGAGAAGCAGAGCTGACCCATGAAGAAAGGACAGGCAGATCCAGATACCCTGATGCATGCTGTTCCTGCAGGTTTTGCTGTCAAGAATATATGCTAAAACTAAAAATACAAAGCTGGAGATGAAAGCCTGTCTTGCTTTTCCTAATAATCTTCTGCTTACAGAACTCTCTGTCAGTTCAGCAAGTTCTCAGAGGTGTGACCCACTGGCCACAGGGGCCACCTTGACTTTAATTTGCCATAAAAGCTCAAGGCACTATTAAATGTTTCATCTAAATCTCAATATCTGATTAAGTTTTTCTCCTTTTGATACCTCTGTTTTTTTCATCTGAACATGAACATTGCCCTCCAGTGCATTCCTTTTATTTTTCATTTATGTTATATTGGGGTTTGTGATAGTAAAAAATACTTTTAAGAGGGACTGAATCTAGTTAAATTCATTTGAGGGGCAGTGTGCATCCTAGTCAAGTGTCAATAATATATACAAGTGTATATAATACAATATAAGCATTGGGATAGAACCTGGGAGCAGATGAAATGGAAATTGTGCTGTGCATACTCACCACTATGAAGGGAAAGAGCATTCCAACTGTGAAGAAACTAATCCAGCTCATAGTCCCTGCGATCATGTAGGCAGCAGGACGTGAGGACTGCACAAACAACTCGGCTGTCAGGGTGTTGGTTATGCCACCTGGGGATGGTTCAGAAATGGAACAGAGAATTGTGCTAAATGTCCATTTGAGGTATTTCCAATGCTAGAAAAAATTGACTTGCTTTTGAATATGCCATTGGCTGATATATTATGACTCCTAACAGCACAATTTTGAAGCTGCTGCCCTTGCACAATGTGTCCCACTAAAACACAGCCCCATTCTAGCAGCACTGATCAGGGAGCAGGCCCTTTCTGGCAAGTGTAGAACCCCTTTGTTCTGAAGAGCAGAACTCAGACCTCCCTCACATGTAGCTGCCCCAGAAGTGTGCATGGTAAGCCTCAGCTGTGGGCTCCAGGATGGGCTCACTTGGGTTCCTCAGCCAGAGCAGCAGCAGCTGTGCTGCAAAGGCTTCCTGCCTGTGTGACACCCCGGCCCTCCCAGACCTTGCACCACTCCCACACGTTCCTGTGCAATACCTGGGCCCAGCCCAAAGCTCAAGATGAAGGCAAATACACACGCCATGCTCAGGTAAGGCACCCAGGAGTACAGCTCCTGAAGCAGAAGACAATAAGAAGGTTCAGTTCAGATTTTGATAATCTAGTTTTAATGTCTGGCCTAACAGTTACGCTTCCTTTTGTGTTTTATTGCAACTAAGACAAGTATCTTTCATGACTTTTTCACAGCTGATTTATTTAACAGTTCTGCTTCAGAGAAATGAAATAGTGTTCATTCAATAATCTTTACTAAATCGTATCACAGAATTACATAATCATAGTGTGGTCTGGGCTGGAAGGGACTTTAAAGCTCATCTTATTTCACCCCTGGCCATGAGCAGGGACACTTTCCACTATCCCAGGTTGCTCCAAGCCCCGTCCAACCTGGCCTTGAACACTTCCAGGGATCCAGGGGCAGCCACAGCTTCTCTGGGCACCTCCCCACCCTCACAGGGAAGAATGTCCTCCTGATACCTACTGTAACCCTACCCTCTTTCAGTTAAAACCCATTCCCCCTTATCGTGTCCCTACGGGCCCTTTTCACTCCTCAGTCACACTGGGATAGGAAGGAGTCCTTTGCACCTGGTAAGTCAGAGAGAAGGTCAGAACAGTGCACCAGAGCGTCATGAGGAGATAACCCCCAATAATCAGGTATCTTCTTCCCACATAGTCTATCAGCAAACCCTGTGGACAAGATAAAATCTTCTGTTAATATACTAATCTCATTTTTACCAATATTCTTCGAGAATCATTACTCTTTGTACTGGGAGGTAGGACAAACTGCTCCTTACACAGGAGAGGGCTGTGAGACATTCACAAACTCCAGTGCCAAGTGTCACATATGGGATTTTTTCTGCCAAGATCCCAGCTTGTTCAAAAACATAAGTTGCATAGAAATAAATCTACAACAGAAAAAAAAACCAAGAAACAAACAATGAGGTTTTTCTGGTATTTAAAACATTGTCTGGAAACAGACTCACGTTCATACTAAACATACAGATCAGTGTGTTTTATATTGTGAGTTACTATTTCAACATAAGCAGCAATAACAATTTGTTAAATTCATGTCTAAATAAACATATTGCTATCATAAAAGCAAATAGGATTATTCAACTTACTGAATATGCTTTATATTCTTAAACCAGACACACTGGGATAACCTGATCCACCTTTATTTACTTTTTCAGAGGAATGTAAAGACAAGTATCACATCATTCTTTTAAAAAGTTTGCATACCAGAAACACAGAAATGGGAAAAAATGAAAGAGAAACACCAAAATAATGCAATGACATTCTTTCCCACTTATTCCATTTCTCTGAGCTTCTCTATGTGGATCCTTTGCATTAATAAATGGTTGAAAAACAGGTGGAAATGAAATAATTATGTAAGCTGTTTGTTCATATGAAATCTTACAGCATTAATGCCACTGAGCTGTTGGCCCATTGTCATCACAATGACAGTGATGAGCTGCCATCTCACACCACGGTCAGTGAATAATTGCCAGGGCTTCTTGGGTTTCTCCCCATCTAAGGCAAAACGTTCCCTCTGGATGTCTTCCATCTCCCTTCGATACTCTGAAGAACCATGAAATCGCTTCAAAGCTAAAAATAGAAAAAAATAATTTATATTTACCTATTAACCACAACTCCTAGGAAATCACCTCTTTCCATAATGACCTGGCTTTTGCTAGGATATGAAAAATTTGCTTTGTGACTTGTTTGTTCCTTGCTGGTTTTTTCAACATTTTTGTTGTGGTGGATGTGGAGAATTCTGTGGCATTTCTTTGCTTCTTCTTAGAGGAGTATCTGACCTTGAAATATTCATCAAGCAAAATATTTTGTATCTTAACCTCAGACCTTCAAATAGTCTTTTCCTTAAAGGACACTTACCAGTTTGAAGTGTTTTGCTTATAGGCAGATATTAAGTCCTTTGTTATGGCCCTGACTTTAATGTTGCCAGTGGGATGCAGCTAGTGAGCTGGAGCAAAGGCAGTAAATCCTTCTTCTAAGGCAAATATAATCAGAAGTCATTTGGATCCCAGACTAAAATCTTTACAAATGGTCCTAAAACTCAAGGAGTATCCAGCATCAGTTCCTTTAAAATCTTCATGACTAAATATATCTCAAGTGACAATTTGTATTCTTAAGGCCAACAGTAGGACTTTTGATGATCCTGATAACAAACTTTCCACTAAGAGTAACCAGCTTGAAGCTCCAGTCAATGAACTTATATTTGAAACAGGATAATAAAGTTCTGTTCATAACCCATTTAGGCTCCTGAGTTCCACAATCCCTTTTTCCATATAAGCTCACTGGAGGAAAAACGTGGGCCAAAAATGCACTAGATGATACAACTGTGCTGTGTGGATAAAGCTAAAAGGAGAAACTGGAACCCAATATATTGTACCCTTCTGTGAGAACAGAAAGTAAAGATGCTGGATATTACCTTTGGCACAGCTCAGCTCATCACCTCTGTCAATAAGAAGGTATCTGGGACTTTCAGGAAACCATGGAAGGAATAAGAGTTGGGCAAATGCTGGAATACAGCTGCTGGATAGCAACAGAGGACAATGCTTTTCTTGCCCTAATAATTCTCTGTGAGAAATGTGGAAAAAGAAGGCAAAGAAATATAATAATTAGCTATTAATTACTATTTAGTGCAGTCTCTGCTCTTGGAATTTCTAAATTCCAGCTGGATGAAGGCCTGAGCAACTTCTTGTGATCACACAGGGGACAAAAGCAGTGGCAGTGCTATGATACAGAAATGTAAGTCCTTTGCTCTCAAGTCCTGTCTTGCTAACATCCACTGTCTGAAACTGGCAAGAAACTGGCAGCAAACATGAACTCATCACAAGTGTACCTGCTTTAGTGATGCTGTTCTGGTGACCCATCTAAACTGACACTACTTCCCTGAGGAGACAGCACTGATGGCTGGCAGTTGTAGGAATAAGGTGACCCAAGCAGGATTTTCTTCTCCCAGGGGAACCTTGTGTGAATTCTAATGACACAATGGCACAAGGAATGTTTTGCAATGAGCTGCAGAGAAATTGGCATTCTTTACACAGGAGTAACACAAAACAGGGGGGAAAAAATGCATTTCTTACCTCAAACCAATTACTTGTCCTGTCAGAATTCCCCCAGTCAGAAAGATGGAAGTTCCCATTGCCAAGCCACCTCTGAGGTGTTTTGGGGCAAACTCCCCAATATAAAGAGGTTGCACACAGAGCCCAATACCTGCAAGTAAATGGAAAAACATTTTCCTATCAATAGAAATTGCTTTGCAAACCAAAACACATAGGAAATCGGACTTAATTAATTTCCTATTAATTTAGCTGTCTTCAAATTCCAAGTTAAACTTCAGAACATTTTCATCATAAACACGTATCATAAAACCTAAAGAATCAGAAGTAACAATAATTTATCACTCACCATAGTTTATTGATAGTAGGAAATCATTTACCTGAATTAATGCCAATCAAAAACCTTCCAGCAATCAGTAACTCAAACAATCCTGTAGGAAAACTGATCCCCATTAAAATGGAAGCTAGTATTGCTATAACATTATTCATCAAAAGAGCTCCTTTCCTAAAGAGAGGGAACAAAATAATAATAATAAAAATAAAAATAATAGTAATACCACCACAGAACAAACAAAAACTAATTAAAACAAACAAAAAAACCCAAACCAAAAACAACCCATGCCAACCAGACATTAAGGAAATCTGCAGTAATGTGGTTTTTTAAACAGTTTCCCTTTCTGATAATATGGGGGGGAAATGGACTTTATACTGAAGAAACATGCTATTCCCTGAAAACCCAGATATCTGATACAACTGCTCAAGTTTTTAAAAATGTCTAAACATAAGAATAATGCATAAATATGGCAGAAATGCCTGACAAGGTAGGAGTGGGGATTGTTCATTCAGACACATGAAATGCAACAGATGAAGCAGCATGTCCTTACTGGCACAAGGCTGCAAATGTGTCGGGGGGAACTCCACCACACTCTGTGTGCATTCTCCTACTCAAATTTCAGTAAATGCAATGCAGAGACTAAAGTCAAAGGTCATAATTCAGGGCTCATCCTTGAAAGTCTGATTGGAACAAGCTGTAAAAGTCTATGACAAAACTCAGTTTTAAAGTGAAAAAACATGTATAGGCACGCAAGGCACTCTTTTTCCATTTATTTACTTTCTGTTTCAGTGGGAAGATAGGAAAAGCAAACTTGCTTTTATGTACCTGCTTCTGCAACTGACCTGCCCAGCCGGATCGCCATGCTGCCTCCAATCAGGGCTCCACACAGGCCTCCAAGGGAAAAGATAGAAGCAATGACAGACCAAAGAAAAGTCAGCAAATCTGCATTTAGTTCCTTGCGATAACGACTGCTCCAGGTGTCGTTTAAAAACTTGTGTATATGCTGCAGTAGAAAAAGTGATGATGAATGTGTAGCATTTCACACAGCACTACGAATAACTTGCACCCCAATCTTGAAAACCAATTCTGGGAGTTAATTTTAAGAGATATCATCTGACTGGCAGAATCTTCCTTGACCACAAGGAAGACCTTGTGTTTCCTACTCCCCACACACCTCAAAGGCTGCTGAGCAGCTCTGCTTTGTGCCCTGCCTCAGGTGCTGCACCAGAGGACAAACACCACCCTGCCAGGCACTGCCACGGGAGAGCTCTGAGGTCCTTCTGAACAAGGAGGGGAACAGGGTGGATGGTTGGCTCTACTGTTTTTACGAACACCTCAGGGCACAGAGGCCTTGCAACTTATAAAATTTTACTGTCAGAGGACTCATTCTGACACTTGATCTAAGTCTCCCTGCCTTAGTGTAATCCAAAAAGTCATAGTAAAATCCCTTTTTCAACTCTAATAGTGCTCCACCTTTCTTACAGTATTCATGTGTCAGAACTTTTAAGCTGTTATTCCACATGCTTGGTTTCCTAGAATTTGCCTTTAGAAACTCTTGAACTGGCATGTATCCAAAATCAGAGGTTTCTGTTCTTTGCCTGCAAACAAAGACTACAGAAGAACAAACTTCTTGGACTCTCTCTCTGTTCCCAGCATATGACATGGCCTTTCACAAACAGCTTCTTTTAAGCTTTGTAAAAAGCATACAATGTTGTAGCAAATTCAGCCTTCACAGTTTCCCAAGCAAATAAATCAGCTGGTGGCAAAATGATACCCATCACTTTCACAAGACCATTTGCTCAGATCCTTGAGTCATCTGCAAAATATGCAGAATCCTGGAGGCCGCAGCAAAGAATGCACAAGTAACAAGTAAGTGAAAACACCTACAAGTTACTCAGCCACTAAAGATGCAACTTTTCAATTCCCTATGATATTTTTCAGTAATCTGCCTTGTGAGGGACAACTGTAAATAGTAACTATCCTTGCTCCCTGTTATCCAGTGATAGAAAGAATGGGAATGGCTCAAATCTGTGTCAGGTGAAGTTTAAACTTGACATTTGGAGAAACAGTGGTGATACCCTACAGAAAGGGTGGTCAAACAGAAGAACAGGCTTCCTAGATAAGTGGTCAATGCTCCAAGGGCATTTGTACAATGTTGTTAGTAACATGCTTTAACTTCTGGTCAGCCCTGAAGTGGTCAGGCAGTTGGACAAGATGGTCCTTGTAGGCCCCTTCCAACTGAAAATGTTCTGTTCTAGTCTATCCATAATGTTCTGGGCTATTTTAGTAACTAAAAACTACTTATTCTGTTAATCCTTCTAATAATGAAGGTATTTATGTGGCCTATCTGGCACTGTTGTCTGACACAGAATACCTCTGATGGGAGCCACTCACAAACAAATTCACATGAAACCATGTGGGAAATTAACCAGATTCCTGCATATGAGAGGAAGACTGCTTTAGTTCCCACTGCAATCACAGCAAAAGCACATTTGGCGGAGTTCAGAGAGGAAACAGCCCAGTGAACAAAAGATGAGATTTTACCTGCGTGGGTGCATTGATAATAGAGACATTATACCCATACTGAAAGGTCCCTCCAATTCCAACTGCACAAACAGCCAGGAACAACGTCCAGCTGGGGAGCTGGGGAACAAAACAAAGTCATGGGCATGAAAAGAGATAGGACCTTGAGCCCATACACATGTAATAGCTAAAAGAAAATTATGGTGAAATACATCCATTTCAACTGTCTAGACAACCTTTTGTTTTAAATTAGGTCCTAATTTCGTCTCGTAAGTATTGACTCACTTCAGCTGGACACAACATCTCCTATATTAAAGGCACTTCAGTGACCAAATTTCTCCTTCCTTCAAATATAAAGACTGTACATGATTCTTTTAATAAACTTGTAGTCCCTGAATTTCTCATTTTAAGTAAGGTATGTAGACTAATTCTTCATCATTCTCATTCTTGGTCCAGTTCCCAGAAATGCTGAGTTATTCCAGATACTGTACTGTATTGTGAAAGAGCTGTGTCCTTCCAAAAGATAATTCATCAAAACTCCCTCCCTTCCTTCAGGACTGAAATTTGCAAATTAAAATTGCTCTTTTTAAAGTAAAACCCAATTAACATTTCCTTACAGTTTCCAAAAATAAAAAGTGTTTCTCTGAATGTCAACCAAAGCAAAGAATCAAGAGTAGTAAGCAAGGACTGCACTGAGTATGGTAGAAAAAAATAAAACTTGATGTGGTAAATACTGCATAGTCAGACCCTTATATTAATCAAGTACTGTAAACCTATTTTGTGTGTCTAATGGGTCCAACCTGGAATCCAGAAGAGACAGAGAATAAACGAACAAACAACCTAAAATCATTAACATACATCACATAATTCAGGTTTTGTTATGACAGATCTTTTGTTCTTCTGCCCAAATTAGCTGGGCTCATGACACTGGCATGCTGTCTCACATTGGAGCTTGGAGAGAGCACAGATAACAAACAGCCTCATGCGTTCTATCAGCTATTGGACTCCTGACAGTTTATAAGGGCGTTCACTTCATCTCAGATACGAGACAAACAAAATTCCATTTGTATTCCATGTAAAACATGAGAATCAGAAAGCTGCTTTTACAGCTTCCACCTTCTAACACAGCTAGGTGTTCAAGGAAAGCACAAAACTTTATGAGTCTAATCATTTAATGTATTTCTATTTAAAAGCTAACATGAAATACCTGCACATTTCACATTTGTACATCATTGATAAAACTCAAACTCCCTGCAGGATCCACCTTCAGAGGCCAGGACGGTTCTGCTTACCTTGCAGGGCGAGCTAGACCCTCTGAGCAGGGGCTGGTGCTCCATTCTGAGCATGGGCTGAATTAGATTTCCTTTGCAAAATTTAGTAAACTATGTTACAGGGGAAAAAAAAGGTGCCGAAGAACTTAAGTTACTAATGCATTAAGACACAGCTTCTTTGTTTTTTCTTCCCGCCCATTGGGACTCTCCTGAACGGTTCAGAACTTTTTTGTGATAGGGATGTCCAACTTCGAAAAAGCCTCACAGCAGCCTCAGGGAGCTTTCCCACCTCTAACACTGTGTACATGCACTGTCCTCCTCTAACTCCGCGCAGAGCCCGCAGCCTCCCGCAACTAAAGACAAGGACGGATGGTTACCGTGTGCCTGGGCGCCATCCCTCCCTCCAGCCGGCCGGAGCTCAGCTCCACTCGCCACCTCCCCGAGCCCGCCTGAGCTCCTCAGCTGACCGGGATTTGGCTGCCGGACCGTGCCCGCCCCGCCGCGGGGATTAGGCTGGGTCACGGACAAGAGAAGAGGTGATGTCTCTGCCCTCTTCGGGGATTCCATGCCCCCTCACGGCGGGGACCCCGGGCGCCCTCACGGTCCCCTCACGGTCCCTTCAAGGCGGGGACCCCGGGCGCCCTCACAGCCTCCTCACGGCGGGGACCCCGCGGCGCCCTCACGGCGGAGACCCCGGGCGCCCTCACGGTCCCCTCACGGCGGGGACCCCGGGGCGCCCTCACGGTCCCCTCACGGCGGGGACCCCGCGGCGCCCTCACGGACCCCTCACGGCGGGGACCCCGCGGCGCCCTCACGGCCCCCTCACGGCGGGGACCACGCTCCCGGACCGCGACTCCAACCACAT
>VZTZ01035209.1:161831-292436 GCA_013400955.1 Drymodes brunneopygia
CCTGCTGGTCCCGGGGCTGCCGGCGGTGCGCGGCCGGGGCTGTGCGGCCGGGGCTGTGCGGGGCTGCTCCGCTCTGGGGGCGGGAGGGCCCGGGCTGAAAGTGCCGCGGCAGTAATGGGGTGCTGCGCCCTCGGGCTGTGCCGCTCGCTGCCCGCTCCGCGCCCGGCGGCGCTCGGAGCCGCACGGAGCTGGAGCCGGTGCTGCTGCGCTCGGGGCTCCCTCGGAGCCGGGCTCCCACCGCGTCACATTCCCTACAGAGCTGTGCTTGGCTTGCTCACCGCAGAAATGGTTCTTGTCTTTGACTGAACGCAACTATCTTTTACTCTTATTGAAACTCTTGAAGTGTTTATCAAATTCCTTTGTAGCCGCCTGTAATTGCTGACATTATTTTTTTCCGCGCTTTGGCTAAGTAGAGAAAAATAACTTGAATGGTGTTTTAGTAAGTTTGACTGTTAAGCAAGTGCCAATAGCACACTTTATTTCTCTTTAACAGCTGTGGGGTTTGTTTGTTTGCGTTCCATATATGTACACACACATACACACGTAAATATACATACAAAATTTAAAAGAAACTAAGTGGTAGCAAGTAGGTTCTAAAACAACTGCTAAAGCTCTACAAACACAAATACATTACTATCAAAATAACTTTTTTTTTTAAAGTAGAGAATACTGGTTATGAACGCTTGATATTTCAAAACAGTTTCAGCTGGGATGATTTCTTATAAAAGTTCTCTTGAAGGCAGAAGAGTTGTGAAGACAAATTGCTGATGTAAGGTAATTTTTCAGAGAAAAGAGGGATGGACCAATTAAGTTATAATTATGACATTTATAAGAGGTGGTGCTAGTAGGGGCTGGAACTGACATGGACATTTTTTAACCTTTTAGTGCTTTTTAATTTTAAGACTTAATCGTGTCTTTGGGGCCAGCAGGAGACTTCAAAGGTTCCTTTTGTGTCAGGTGTTAGTATTAACAGAATATAGGCCATTTACTGAGGTCATACTTTCTTGGTGACTGTAAGTAAAAGTGGAGGAAAAACAAACTGTTAAGAAAGACTCAGATTTGCACAACTTGAAACCAATGTATTAAAACAGACTTTTGCAGGCCTTGTTGTTTGTAACATCACCTGTCTGCTTCCTCTTCATGCCTGAATAGACAGCACCCTAAATAGGAAAGACTACAGCAAAAGCCACATGATGTGGCAAATCTTTTACAGTCATTTATCACTCAAAAATTGATTTGCTTATTCATCTGGACACATGCTAGATAACAGACATCATGGACTGCTTTGGGTTTGTTTTTTTTTAATGAGCTATTTGTGCTGCTCTTCTTCTCAGAAGAGAAAACCTGGCAGATACTGCTCCAGAGCAGCTGGACTGAATGCTATCAGTTGTGTTTTCACTGTTGAGGTTTTAGATTGCATATAACATCTCTTGTCAGTGTCCTGCTTCCTCTGTCTCATCCTGAAAGTGACTTTATCAGAGCCAAAATTGATAAAGATTTTCACAGCATTGTCTTGGCTCCGTCTTTTCAGCTAAGCTGTATTTCTGTAGAACATTTTGAATCTGCTGTTCTTTCTGGATCATCATTTAAAGTTCACTGTGAGGTGTAGAAAAGGCTCATGAAGCTGTTGCCCCTCAGAACCTGCTCAGCAGCAGCTTGTTGTACATCAGCCAGTGAAGAAAGCTCTTCTTGGCCCCAGCCCCTTTGTCAGTGCACACAGCTCTTTCAAGAATAAGATGCATTTTTCTTTAAAATGAAATATTAGAAATTCTTGAAAATCAGGCACACATTAAAGAATGGATCAAAGGAATTGTGGTTTTGGGACTACACAAAGGCTTACTTTTGTTTATGTTAATAGCATCAATTACTCATTGGTCTTGAAAGTCTGAACAAAAAAACCCCCAACCTTAAGAAACAATGCACTTTCAGCTTTTGATAGGTCATACATCCACTCCTGAACTGGTTATTGGTCAGATTCCTATCCAGTAGTGGTGTGCTATTACATTGTTTCTCATGTTATTGTGAATGAATCTTATTAGGGTCAAGTGTCTACCCAGAATAACTCTTCAGAGAGATGAAATGTTCAAATGTCTTCTTTCATGTGGCCACAGTTTGTATTCAGCAAACTCATCCTTATGTTGCTGTGTCAGCTGGTCCTTAAACTGCTCGAAAGTCTAACCATTTTGGTGGTATCTGGCATGCTGGAATATTCTGTGTTTCTTGGGGCAGTATCCTGGCCATTGATACAGTCGAGAGATTGGAAGTTGCAGATGTTTGGTTTGAGACTGACTGTGAAAACCAGACTTTGTTGAAACCTCTGAAATGATACATTGCTATAAAACAAATTATGAGTGGAGAACTCCCTATGGTTGAAACTTCTCGTATCATTCAGGGCAAAAGTTCAGATGTAGTCTTGTCCCAGACTCAATGTTGCATGGTCACAGACTGACAGTGCTTGGACAGTAAAAATCTCTGATTTGACCAGCGGTGGCTTTATTGCTCACAGTGAGATTATGTATCTTAATTCTGCTTGCAGCTGGCGAGACCCTGTTCCTGTTGCTTGTTCAGCTTGATGGCTGAAGTGTGGAGCATCTAATGCCGTGTTTTTTGTAAAGTTGTGGTTGTGATGGGACTGCTCAGATGAGGTGCTTGGGAAAGAGGATGGAATTTAATGCCTGTCTTAGATTGCATTAAAAACTGTGATGTGTCAAAAACTTTAAATGATGCACATTCATCATTGTCAGTTTTCTCTCAGTCTTCCTTTCTGCCTTAAATGTCCTGCTGAATACAGTAATATGGGTGGATTATTGATATAAACAATTTTGGAGAGAAGCAGCATGGAGGAGAGACTTGAGAATATTATGCATGGGTTTTCTTGTGCAACAGAAGTTTGTGTTTTGGTTGGTTTGTTTTCTGCTTGGAAGCCTGAGCAGGGAAATGATGAACTTTATGTAGCCATTGAACTGGAGCAGTGTGTAGATGATGTAATAATCTCCACTTGCATCTATTTTTTGTGCTTAAAAGGTAACAGTCTGGGGAGAACAAGCATAAGTCAGTGCTTTAAACTCCTGGAAGAAAACAGAAGTGGGACATTTCCCAGCTTCTTGCATGACACTTCGTAGTAGCAAATTATTGCCCCTTTTCTCTTGTCGAAGGCGGGAAGGCTTCAAACTGGAGTGCAAGACAGTGCCTGTGTGTTCTGTCTTTCTGTCTATCTTGTTTACTTCAAAGGCTTTGAATTTTTCCTCTGTTTTCTCAAAAGCAAAAGTTGCTAAATGTTGCAAACTGCGCTCTGAAGCATTGGCAGAGTTTTTGATGGTGTTGAAAGGAGCGACTTGAAATAACTGTGCAGATACATAGATGTCTAGCCATGATCAGAGGAGGCTGAGTTCAAGGGAATGTTTGTGTCCTTTGAGAGCTGAAGACAAAAATACGTATTTTTGGGTTTTTTTTGGTTGTTGTTTTGTGATCATGCAGGTTAGTTTCTTCTTGCTGAGTGCCTGAAGGCCATTCAAAATGAGGAAGTGGAATTATTTGTGGCTTTGAGTCACTGTCTTATTGAATGTTTTCTTTGCTAGTTATCCTCTTAGAATATGAAGACGCCTGTGATTGGGTTTGTGTTACTTTCCATACCTTAACTGTAAATCTGTGGCTTGCAGTAATGATCCTGAGGACATCAGGCACAATACATTTGTCTGGGCTTCAGATTTGCTTTGTCACTGTGTCCTTAAAGGAAGCATAATTTGCTTTCAAAATAAGAGATCACTTAGGCAAAGACGTGCATAGTTGTTGTACCTGGACAGCTTTTGTAGAGTGTAGTGCCCAGGCAGCTTGTTCAAAGCAGGGGTGTTGTCTTGGGTTTGATCTCAGGACAGATTAGTCCAGCTGTTTCACAGTTTTATCACTCCCTCTGTCCCTTTCTTTTACAGTTTCAATCGTGCTTTATCCTGTTGTGTACTGTGATGTGGGGGGTAGATGAAGACAGCCCATTAAGGTATTTTGTTTAGGTTTTTATCCTCTTGTACTGATTTCTCTTGACACTGGGTGCTGTCCTCACACCCTGAGCTCCAGCCCAGTCACATCCTTGCTGGCTTATTCCACAAGGAGTTGCCTGTTCTCATCAGCTTCTAGCTGTGATATTGTAAATAAGGATGCTTATTTTTTATTAATCCTTCAACACTGCAATACCCAAGATGTCTCTTAGAATGGTGGTGAAAAGACACAGAAGGGGGCTGATCCAAAGATGAGGTACCAAATTCAGTGGTGAGTTACTGTTTCTGGAGGAAGCCCCAGTGTCTGTGGTATTGGCACAGAGCTGCAGCAATACCAGAATCCTACCAGAACCTTGTTGCAAGACTCAGGCAGTCCCTTGAAGAGAAGGTGGGAGGCACAGTGTAAGAAAATGTGGCAAAAGATATTAAAAGTACAGAGAAGTTACAGTGGAAAGAACAAAAAATGCTAATGTGACCCATTTAGAGGAAGAAGAATAAAGTAGGTTAAGTAAGTAAATAAAAGCAGAGAGCTCACAGCACTGGCTCAATACTCAGACCCAACCAGTGCAATTTCTATTCTTCCAAGTAAAGGTGGGGAAAATAGTTTGTGGGAGTTCAGGTAACTTTTCTGCATATGTTTAGTTAAACTTCCTCACAGACATTGAAGGTCTGTAATGTTGAAAACCTTGCCTTTGGTGGCAGGATGCTGACCACTTCCTTTTCCACGTGCTCCTCTTGCTCATTTGGGAGGTGGAAGTAGGAAGAAATCCCAGAGAGGAGCGGCGCTCAAAAATCCTTAAACACGGATCCATTTGGAGAAATTTTTTTCATTTATATATATTTATTTATGTTTAGACTGGATCTATGTGACTACAGTGGTTTATATATAATTACAGCCTGCTTCACAGTGTTACCAGCAGTTGTGGCCAGCCATGCCCCGTGGGTGGAACTGGCACTCACTCCCCCTGAGCACCTCACTGGTGCCCTTGCTGGACAGCACAGCTGCTTCTTCAGGGCTTCTGAAATGACACCAGGTGAAGTGTGGAGAGGACATCATTCAGCATGGCAAACTCACTGAAGGAGCCTCAGGCAGCCTACTGTGAGCAGATCTTATAGGAAAGTCCTGAGTAGTTGTATAAAACCATTGATTAGCATACATAGTAATTTTCTTCCAGTTTATACCATCTTGTGGCAGAGTGTGTATTTAAAAAGGCTCCCTTTTTTTATTACAGTCTTCTAGTTCTTGTTTTGGAATTGCAAAGTGAGGCCCTTGTGAACCAAAATAACTTTCAGGGACAGTTTTTCGAAGTACGAATGCGTTCAGGAGGCCAGCATCGGACTGGTTAAGGGAAGATAAGATCTGGATGCAGCAATCTGCTGGATGTTCTACCCAGTTATGTAGGTGGTACATGTATTTGCATTAGCACCCTAACTACATTGGAAGTGCTCAATTTAGGAAGTATTAAGTGTTAACTGGTACTTACTATCTCTTGTTTTTGGCCTCTGCCCTTCAGTATTCAGATATGTTCAAACCAGAGCCCGTGCCTACACATGAAAACAGAATGAATGCAAGTTGGATGCTTGGCCTTATTTCTCATTTCCTGGCTTAAAAGGAGGGCCCTTCACACTAACAGAGATCAGCAAAGGAAAAACAGATTGTTTTTAAACAAAGATGTGGTTTGAAGTTGTTAAAACTGCAACAGAAGATTCATGTTAAAGAGAAAAAGTAATTCTATTTTCTGCATTTTTCTCAACTGCTTGGCACAAACCAGAGACGACCAGGGAAATGTCATCTTGTGGATAACCAGTAGAGCCTCCCAAAAATTGCACTTCACTGCACTTATCCCATTGGTGAAGCTGTGCTTACATTAGGTTTGAGTAGGAAACAGGCCTCTGGTGACTTAGGGTGTCCTCTTCACAGTGGCAGACTGCTTTCATTCATTTTTTTTGAATTTCCTTTTCATGCTGCTAAGAGACTTTTGTTGTTGCACTTGGCTTTAAAATGAAGAGCCAGTTTACAAAGGTTGATTAGGTGCCTGTTATGTTCCAGACACAAGTACAACCTTAAATATGCAGCTTAATATATGCAGACTCTCTAGGCTTCCCAGACACATGTTACTCTGTGCATTAATGTGAGGATTTTAGTTGTTTTCTAAAGCTGATGGCCAGCTTAAGCATTCTGTTGGTTTCCTTGAGCTTAAGCTGCTTTATTATTTTGCATAATTTTCAGTAGTAAAGCAAATGGAAGAATCAGTGAGGAGGTGACTGGTCTGAGAAGAACTAAGGGGCATATTTCAGAGTCTGCAGTCATGGTTTGAGTACAACTGTTTAATTAGCTGTACAGGCATGCATGTTGCAAGTATGTGCCTCCTACTGTGAATTTATTGCATGTGCTTGGTAAGCAGCTTTCAAATACTTCTGATTGTAGTGTTTGAAAAATTGCTTTTAATTCAGAAAAGAGCCTGGTTTGTGCCAAGATCTGTTTTCCTACTTCTAGGCTTTTGATGCTTGCCTGCTTTAAAAAAATACCCACAATAAAAAGTGTTTTAAGTGTGGCTGCAAAAAAATCCTTCTTCTCTACTTCTCTCTTTATCCATTCCACTCTGCACCTCCTCCCCCAAGCAGAAGAGGCTCAAACCAAACTTGCTGTTGAGTTCACCTTTGGAACTGCAAGTTTTGAGCTGTTAAACCATCCACTTTGATGGCACATTAAGAAATGTGCCTTTGAAGGACTGAATTGGAAATGCAGAAGGTATTCTCTTTGGGTTTTTTACACTGATGGGTCAATCTCACAATTCCATGGTTCATGGAGAAGAGCCTCTTTTAAAGGCTGTGGGGTTTTTAAAATTTTACTTTATTTTCCTCACAGAGACTGCCCTTGAAGATTTATAGACTTCTTGTTTGGGCCTGACTTAAATACTGGCACTCACAATTGAGCATTGATTGGTTTTATGCTAATAACAGCAGCAACAATAACAATACCTGTGTCTCATAGATAAAACATCAATATTATATATATAGCATGCCAGTTGTGTGCACTCCTGCTTTCTGTTCCTGCTGCACGAGGTTTTGCCTGTCCTTGCTGGCTTTGGAGGTGGGGATGGAGGTCAGAATATTCGAAGTAGCAGTTGCTGCCCTGTTCTTAGGCACACTGGGTTTTCTCCTAAGGCAGTCTTTAAAGGGTGTGTACGATATAACAGGGAAATGTATTGGTTACCATTCCAGTATTGCATTTTGATAGGGTCCAGCATACTTCCTCATACCTGATTTGTATTTATTTAGAAGCCTTTTAGAGCAGATGCTGTCTTGCCTGCTGTGAGGATAAAGAGTAGATGAACACTTTGGGGTCTGGATGCCAAGCTGGCAGATACCCTGGATGATGTGTAGCAGGGCTGGGAGCAAGAAATGAACTCCTGAAACAGTGCCAAGAGATGCTGCTGAGTTCAGTATTTAAGAGGAGCCAAGGTCTGGAGACCTCTTTTTGCTCAGAGACAAGGTATCCCCAGTCTGGTAGCCAGCAGTGTTTTGCTTCCTTAAAAGATACTAACTTTTGTATCCCAAAACTGTGTATGAAGAAAAGACTTTGTGGACAAGTTAATGCAAAAGAACTTCCAAGGTGTGATTGTATTTCAGTTTTCCACTATTTTATTTGAGAAAGCTGCTCTGCCAGAGTTCCCCCTGCCCCCATTCATAACTGTCAGGGATAGTCTTTTTGGGTTTGGATACTGGGAATTGACAGAGTTTTTTCTATAGTGAAATAACACATTGTAGTTGCAGATTGGGGTAAATTTCTCACACCAGAGCTGAATTTCCTCAAATAACAGAAGTCAAATGAAGTGGTCTGCTCTCCTGTTGTCTGCCTCTCCTGTTATCTTCAGGCAACTGTGGGAAGGTGATTTGAAATCTTTCTGGACAGCTTTAGTATTAAACACAGATCCCTGATGTGGAATAGTCAGCCAAAATGGATGCACATGTGTGTATGTGAGGTATGCAGTATGGACAGAACCTCACTTTCCAAAGTCTGTGTTAAGAGTTTCTTTTAGGGGCTTGATAGGAACATTCCTGGAGCCCAGAGACATCCCAGCCTTGGAAATTGCATGGGCAGAAGCTGCTGTCCTTTTCAGTGGAAGGGCTGAAGTGTCCTGAAAGAGTTAAGCTCTACTTAGCTCACTCGTAAGGTATTTAATATCCTTATTAAACTCTACTGCTGGTTCACTTTTTTTCTCTCTTCTTATGTTGAATAAAATTTCTTGAAGAGCTGAGTCTCTGCCTCTCAGATCAGAGGCTCACATGTTGAAGCTGGCAGTGCTAGAGGCTAGTTCCTATCTGTGTGACAGCATTTTTAATTTAACAGGACCGGCTTTGATGTTCTTGAATATTTATAGGCAGCTTCAGATCACTCCAGTGTGTATTCTTTTTAACTGGAGCAGAAGTTCTTCCTCACACAACAAAATTTCTTTCCCTCTGTTTACTCTTTGGTCTCTTTTGGATTTGTAGCCATCAGGAGTGGTTTTATGTTGCAGATATATTGCTTAAATACTTACTTTCAGGAGGAGCCACTTGATTTCCTTTCTAGTTCCTGCAGCTTGGGGGTAGTCCAGTAACTGGATCTCAGCTCCTTGTTTGAGCCTTGCTACAGACACACTGCAAAAGAGATGGATGCAGTAAAATAGCATTTGAGCTAAAGCCAGTTACAGTGAATCCTTCTCCACTGTCTGTGTGAACTCAGGTTTCAGAGTGGGTCAGACCTTGAGTGCCCTCAAAAATCACAGAAGTGTTTGTCATAGACCCTAAGGAAGGAGCAGGTTGTGGTTTGAAGAGGAACTGGAAACTTAGGATTTGGCTCTCAGTCGAAGCTGATCAGAAACTATGGAAAAAAATTTTAGAAGGAAATTGCCACTTGGATTGTTTGACTTGAATGAAACTTTGACCAGACTTGGGCTGGAGTCTTACAAAAGATACCTGATGGGTGAGCTTTCAGTCAAGTTTTAACCCATCTCAGGCTTCTTTGCCTCAGTGACTTCCCTGCCCCACTGGCAGTGGGCTGCTCACAGCTGGCACTGGATGTTTTAAAACAGAGGTGTGGGGGTTTGGGCACTTAAAATGCCACTGGATTTGGTGTCTTAGGCCTCATTGTGATTTGACCTTTTACTTTGATGGTGCCATAGGAGGCAGCATGGATGTGGGCTTCTCTTTCCCTCCTTCTTCCACCATCCCTTCTGCTTTATCTGCTGTTTAGCCCTGTGTTGTGGATGTCATGTGGACTCCCTTATTACTGATGTCCTGACCCACAGAAACTTTGCTGTGGCCAACTGGGACAGCAAAGCAATGGCTTTTTTTTCTGGAACTTATCCTTGTGGATGTTGGTTCCTGTATCCTGCTCTGCTGCACTCACTGTTGTGAAGTTCTGTGCACTTTGTGTTACACGATGATCTCCTGGCTAAACTTGGAACACCATTATTGAAGTAGCAGATTTTTTGTGTATTATTTTTAATGGTTTCATTTGTAAGAAATTCTTTCAGTGATGATAATTTGTTTTTATGCATGGCCTGCAGAGGAAAAGGTTTGTGGGTTTAGACATTAGTGCTGTAGATGCACTTCCCTGTTGGTACAGCCTTTTCTAGTTCAGCAAGTGAAATCAGTGTCACTGCCTAGGTAATAAATAGCATTGGAAGCCAACCACAGGAGGAAAATGCTTGCTTGTCTATTTGACATGAGCAGTTTGCTCAAAGAGTAAGGCTTCTCTTGCTATGGAGATTCAGCAGGGAAATAGAGACGTGTAACTTACTGATGTAGCAGTGAGAGTTTCTAAAATACACCAGTAAACAGAACTTCATAATACACAGAACTAGAGAAAGAACTGTATGGCTGCTGCAGTGCCATTCCAGTGCTTGTGTCTAGGGATGGGTGGATGTGATGGTGACTTCATTTTTCTTTAGTTCCTTCTTCCAAACTCTTGTTAACAAAGGTACTTTTCCTTCTCCCTACATACCCTGAAATATCCTTGCGAAACAGGAAAATTTATCAAGTGTGAAAACACTCAATGATTCTGTTTCTGGGAAGGATTTCTCCAACAACCACGAGTTATGCTAGGGGAGGTTTAGATACTAGGAAAAAAATTCACACAGGGGGTTTTAAAGCATTGGGAGAGAATGCTCAGTGAAAGTGGTGGTGTCACTGTCTCTGGAATTGTTCAAAAAATGAGTGGATGTGGCCTTTGAGGACATGATTTAGTGGTGAACATGGTGATGTTGGGTTGGCAATTGGGCTTGATCTTAATAATGATTCTGTGATTCCCTCTGTCAGTGGTGCTTTTGTCTTAGTAGGAAGTAACAGACAGTAGCATACATCTAGTTAAATGTTATTGCAGTGAGAATTTTTGCAGATCAAATTATTTTTCCATCCTTAAGTTGCACTTGGTGTCTTAGAATTCAAATTGATGAAGCTGGGAAAATATTTGTTTCCTGTGTAAGGGATAAAACATACTGGGTGATAAGGAGATTGCTAGTGAACAACCTCAAAGATTAAGGTATTTGTCAGGGTAGGTAGCACTGCATAGGAAGCTGAATTATATATTTTTTTTCAGCAGTTGTACTATCCAAGTACTGGTGAATGTTGAAATCTTGTAATTATAAATATATTCCAAATAAAATGGGCTCTGCAGTCCTTAGAACAGAATACACAAACTGATGCAATGTTCTTATTCTTAAGACAGCAGAATGCTGACCTGGTTAGGACTAGTCTAGGTAGGAATGACTGAGAAAAGTAGTAGGAATCCTGAGTATCTGTCAAGGGAAAGTTGTGGGGCAGGGAATTTGACTTTTTTTATAGCATTCTTGCCAAAAAAAAAAAGCTTGGAACAACCAACAAGAGATGCTCAGAAGAGCAAGAGAGAAGCCTTAGAAGAAAACCATCCTAAAGCAGTTGCTGGGGTGCAGCAAAGTGTAAACTTTGTGCTGCCCAGCTGGGGAATATCCTCTAGCACTTCCTCTGCCTTCAGAGGCATGGTGGTTATGGCTACTCTGCTTTAAGGAATGCTTCATGAGCTGTATGATAGAGGAATTTAATCTTTGTATCAGCATGATAATGTGGCATATCCATGCCCAACTGCAGGGCTCTGTTTCTCAGCACAGGATAGCATTTCTTAGTCTGAAAGAGAATCTCTAAGTGAATTCACAGATTTTTGCTGTTTGTGTTGTATGGAATTAGCATTACAAACTGTGCCTCTGGAAGGAGGAGTTGGTTTTATTTACCTTTTCAAGCTGAGACAGCTGCTAGAAAAAGATAATTTTTTTTAATATCTTCTTAGAGATAAGGCAACTTATATTTACATTAAAAATATAAAAATATATTTATTTTTTGGAGTAATTGCAGACATTTTCAGTGCTTCTCCTTCAGCTTACTTCTTAATAATACCCTTAAAAATAGCTTTATAAGTGTGTAGTGATCTTTAAAGCAATTAAGAATGTGCTGTTTGACTGGGACTTTTATGGGTACCTGTGTTTTTTGGTTTGTTTTGGTTTGGTTTTTTTACTGTCCATTTAGAAACCTGTCAATGAAATGTCCTTGCAGATGCTGAGGGATGGCTGCTAACAGGGAATGAAGTGAATTACAGGAAGCATGAACAAAATGGGTTAGAACAAAACATATGCTCTGCTTTGCAACAGGTGAGCATATGCTGCCTAACTGAAATGCTGGGAAGGATTGCTTTGAAATCCTGCATGTTTTAGGAAAATACTTCACATCTTCTGATGTTGGCCTGCTCCTGTCTCTCGTTAGCTGCTGGGGAATTCATCTCTGATGTTAAGACTCCAGGATCACATTTCCAGTACTGAGGCAGCTCCTGGATTATTCAGTGGGTGAATAAACTTCATTCACGGTGTTTCAAATTTGGCAGCTGATCCTGCCAGAGCAGCAGCTCTCCCCTGCTGTCTTGCAGGTTGCTTTTCCAAGCCCACGTTGTGGATGGAGGAGAGGTGGGGAGCAGTTTTCTGGAAGGGTTCTGATGCTGGTCACAGCCTGAAATTGTTCCTGGGGCTGGCAGCATGATTACAGAAGCCCTAATGGACAAGCAGTGGTTGATGTTAAATTTGGATGGGTGAACAAGGGAGGAAAAAAAATCAGGTTTGTCCTCTGATTTCTTCCCTGGTGCCTTTTTCTTGCCTTTGAATTCTCACTTTCTGATTCCTTCTAGTTCCTGTGTGAATTCTCAGGGACACACAGAACTGTTTCTGAACTTCAAGGTGAAAATGATTTGCAAGAAAATTAATAAGAGTTCATGATCCTAATGTTTCAACCCCACACTTCTATAATAATTAAGACAGGAAAAAATTATAATAACCCCAAACTAATTCAGGGTTAATTTTTGTGTAGCTGAATTTCTCTTCTCACCTATCTTTGAGGGTAAAGAAGGAAGCTTTGGTTTGTTTTGAAATGCGATTGTTTTAGCCCTGCAGTTGGAGGCATTTGTTAAAAACTCTGTGCCTTTGTTAAATCTAGCCACAAATGTACAGCAAAAGAGAATTAAATTAAGAAAAGAGGAAATTTCTTATATGTGATGCTCCTTAAGTGTTGTTTTTAATATGTCTTATCTCTGGTCCCTTGACATGGACCAGATCTCAAAGGACACTGAAGGGAAATGCCAAGGTGGTGCAGAATCCTGGAATTCCCAAGCCAGCCCAGCAGGGTCTGTTAAAATAATCACAGTGCCTGAGTCAGGGTTATCCTTCAGGACAATTTTATAGGTGGCACTATTTCTGTCATGTTCTGATATTTCATGATGAAATTACTTACAGATGGGTTGCAGGCAGAGAAAGTAGGGTTGGTATTTTTTATCTCAAGCGACCTTACCTTTCTTGAATAAAGCTATAATTAGTAGTGCTTTGGAAATCAGTTCAGTGCCCTTCTTAGGGTCAGAATTAGGGATATGACAGAATTAAGGTGCAAATAAGCAGATCCAAAAGTTGGCTATTCAGACATATCTCAAAGTTCCTGCAGGATTTACTCTTTTCTTGCTCTAATATTGCCCAAAAGATGGGTCATACATAAATAGTTGCATCAGTGTGCTTGTCTGTTAGGTTAGTATACTACTTTTGTAGTTCATATAACAGAATTCTGAAAATTTGTCATCAGCTTCATTTTACAGTACATTTTGTGATAAGAAGTGTTCACCAACCACCTTTCCCCAGCCAAATCAAGTTTCTGAAATTGCAGTGTGAGATTTTAAGCTGCTGCATTGATTGAAGACCTTCCTAGACTGAAAATGAGAAAGGCAGAGATTCATTTTCCCTTCAATTAAATATCAGAACAATCATTTAACTTTCAAAATACAATTTAATGGCTCTTTCAGGCCTGACACATCCCCTTGCATCAATCACTTGTGCAAAAATGCTAATATAAAGTTCATACTGCTCCCAGGTAATTGAGAGCTGTTATCAAATATTTTGGATTCTGTCCAATCTTCCAGTTCAGCACTGGGAAGGACTGGGTATGACAATTGATCTTGAGCACTGTATTGGAAATTCAGCCACAGGCACTGCTGCATGACATCCAAATTCCCTGGGACACACTTTCCCTTGGAGCTGCCAGTTGCAGCACCAGAGTTTTGCAAACAGCCACAGCTGTGTTTTCACGGTGCAGCTCAACTGAGCTCTCTCTGCTTTATCTGTGTGGGAAGCTGCTGCTGTGATTTGCACAAGCTGTTTCCATAGTCTTTGGAAAAAAAGAACTCAAATTTTGGGTCTCCTGTCTATATTCAGAGTTTGTGCTGACTTGTCAGGCTCTGCTGCTGAGTGAGTGATGCAGCTGTTGCAAATATTAGCCAGCAGTAATGAAGTAATGCAGCACCTAGAACATTGAATATTTTGAGTGGGAATTCAAAAACCTGAATAATGTAGAACTGGCTGTTATTTCTTTATGTTCTGGTGTGAGTTGCTCGCCCATATTTTGTAGAGATGTTCAGTGAAGGAGCCATTCAGGCAGCCATGTGAATCACATATATTAGGGATACTTTTTAGCCAGTTTCGGGTTTGCACAGAATTGTTTGACTGGTAACTTCTCAATTTGCATTCAAATAAGAAGTTCTTATAGGGGGTAACCTCTCTAATATTTTAATCCTTGCTCTGTTTGTCTGTCCATCTTGTGTACTGAGATCTTGTAAAAAACTATCATCAGGAAATAAACACCTTCATCCCATTAAATGCTCACAGAGAGTGATAATTTTACAGGTTCTCTTCAGTTCTGCCTGTTCTTAACTTGGAAACCATAGAGGGGTTGGAAGAGGCAGCTCGTGGGCTGGCTGGTAAAGATTCCTAAGAGTTTTAGGAGAACAACTTGAGGCTGTTCCTTCATTCAGCAAAATCAGGTGTGAGGCAAAAGCACTTGGCTGTAGTTCATTGCCCTGCACACCCAAAGGATGGGTGTTTAACAAGTTTTATTGGTTGTGTTCCCCACATGTGCACCCCTGACTTTCCTAATGGTAATTCTGTCCTGCTCTCAGAGCTTTGGGACCACCTCGAAATAAGTGAGACTGCTGAAAAGAAGGGAGAAGAGAAATTTTAATGCCACCAAACAGAAGGCAGTGTGGAAACACAGTTATTTACTGTGGCAAATTCCAAATCCTTATTACCAAAACTGTCATAATACATTCTGAATAAAGAGCATTCAGTCTGGAGGATGATAAGAACTGAAGACTGGTGGTGGTGCTGCTGTGGCAGTGCTGCATCAGACACTGTTGATTTTATCCTTCAGAGGAAGGGACTTACCTTTATATACCTGCAGCACTCTCCAAATGGACCCTTTCTCTATTCTGCAGATACACACAGATCTGATAAAGCAATGAGAAGTTGAATATATCTGAGCTTTCATCCTGTCTGTTGGTAACAGAGGTGCAGTTATTTGAAGTATCAGCTCAGTGTGTGAGAGGAAAAAAAAATATTTCAGAACTAAAATGTCCTAACTAAAAACACAGCAATATCTTACCCTGTGTTGTAATCTGGATGAAGGTTTTGGCAGCATACCTACCAGGTTTTGTGTGTTTTAAATACAGATGTGCCTTAGTAAAGAAGATGCAGCCTAATTTTGAGTGTAGCCTTGCACAAATACAAGTCAGACAGGCTCTGATATAAAAAATAAAGTGTAGAATAAAAGCATAACTAGAAAAATGGCATGGACAGCCTCACTAAGCACGAGTCTTGTGTTTAATTAGTAGGCAAACTCTGTTGTTTAATAACCAAGCAAAAAGAGGCTTGGATACCATAAATCCCAATGGTTTTTGCCGATTCTGTAATTGAAATATACGAGTACCTATGCTTGAGTATATATGCTGATGTCAGACAAAATGAAGTGGCTCGTTTGAGATCAAAGTTCACCCATCTTCTGTTAATGTAAAGATGAGTGCCTTTCCCTGGATCTCAGTGTTGCTGGAAGGTGGATTATAAGTGTTTGTATATGATTGTGAACCATCTGGGCCTGAAGCAAAATTGGGACCCCAGTTTTGGGGAGGGGAGTGGTGGGCAGTGGTCCACTCATTGTGTGCTCCAAGTGGTAGGGAAATAACTGCTGAGTATGGAAACTCAAACTTCATGAGGAACTTTGGAACAAAGGTTATTGAATTGGTCCCATTTTTAATTTAAGAACAGCATCATTTAGTGCCTACCTTTACAGTTGCCTCTCAGCATAAAGACAGCCAGGCTATTTTCATATTTTCTGCAGAGTTTTATTTGAGGTTTCATTTGTGAGGAAGCCTGTGCTCCAGCTTGTCACTGCTGTGAGAATGGGTGGGAGGCCAAGGGAAGCATTTAGTTTACTGGAGTTTGCTGGATTTGTGGTATCCTTTGGCCTGACTTCAGAAGATCCTTAGTTATAGCTGACTTGACATTACTGAAGAGAAATGATGTCTTCTAGCTGTTTAAACCAAAACTGTGATGTGTTATGGAAATTATCTGTGTGATATTGGGAAAAATTCTTTACTTTGAGGATGGTGAGGAACTGGCACAGGTTGCCCAGAGAAGCTGTGGATGCCCCATCCCAGGCTGGATGGGGCTTGGGGCATCCTGGTCTAGTGGAAGGTGTCCCAACCATGGCAGGGGACTGGAATGAGATGAGCTTTAAATTCCTTCTGAGCCAAATCATTCAATGATTCTACAGCCCTCACAAATTGATTTTATGAGTTCGAATTTTCCTGACCTCTTTCTCCCCTCCAAAACAAGAGGGAGGGGAAATGAGAAGCTGACTATTGGCGTGTCACTTTTTGTTAAGTCATGAACACTTCAAACTTCATGTTTAGGCTCCTGGTACATTTTTTTTTCCTTACACAGACATCCCTTGCTGAGAGCAGGGAAACATTGGGTACTTAAGAGTTAAATAATCTTGCTTTGGAAGCAGCTGAACAGTTTACACTCCTTGCTGGGCTGTACAAAAATACTTTTCCTTTGAAGTGCTAGGAGGAGCGGCTGAGGGTAAAACCTGGAATGGGGTTGGAGCTTGCAGTTTGCAGTGGGCTTAGCTGGGAGCAGGCAGCTGCCTGCAACTGCAGGCTGGGATGGCACAGAGGGTCAGGCTTGCTTTCAGTCTTGCCATCCCTGTCTCAGGGTGAAGGCTTTCTATTCTGAAATTTCTCCAAATGCTATTTAGTTCTTGTAAATTTTTGGATTAGGACAGATTGCAAGAAATACAGATTAAAAATATCCTTTCCCATAAAGGCATGAGGAATACAGGGGTCCTGTTGGAAGTTCTTTTGACCACTTTTGATGTGATCTGGTAGTGAAGTTCACCCTGCTGCTGTCTGGGATGAGAAGGAGTCACCTCTGCTGAGTGGTGTAAAGCAGGTTGAACTCTTGTCTGGAAAGAGCTTTCAGGAGCTGGCCAGAACCTGTGAAATCTCAGGCCTGGTGTTCCACCTTAGCCAAGCTGAGCTCTCAGTGTGGCAGGAGCTGACAGCAGTGGCACTTGCCCCAAATGGAGGAAACTAAAATATGATGTTTGTAAAAAATGCCATGGGTGAAGAACACTGTGCAGTGGGAGGCTTTGTGTGTCCTCTGCTGTGTGCAGGGTGCTGCAGAGCTGTGCATGGCACTGCTGGATGCTGCTGCTGGAGAGAAACCTTGCCATGGGCAAAACCTGATGCACACTGGCTCTGATGCACGTGGTGTCTCCTGCCAGGACCAGCAGTGGGACTAGACAGGCTGAAATTGCTGCCTGGTTTTCTAGGGAAACACTTTGTCTCTTGGATTGATAATTTCTTGTCAATATTTGCACACATTTTTTGGGAGAGACACTGTTGGTGCCATTATATGCCACTGAGGAAAACAAATTTCCTTTTAGCAATGCCACTAAAGGGAGACTCAAAAGGAATTTACCCATCAGCTAATGAGGAGTAACATTAAAACACCTGGCTATATCTGTTGAAGAGATGGTGATGGTAGTGCTGTAGGTCAGATCTCCAAATTTCAAGGTAGATTTATCAATAATAATAATAATAATGATAATAATGTCCATGCATCTTTACTCATTTAAGAATTTGACACATGGCTGTTGGTAGGATCTCTGTGTTTCTTTCTTTGCTGCTCTGCCACTCAGTCTTCAGGAATTGGGGTTTTTTTTTGGAACAAAGTAAGTGACAAGAATTTAGCTGCTAAAACAGGCAGCGTTTTCCTCTAGGTTTTTTTGCTGTTTCTTTGCTTGGCTGAAAGACCAACCCTAAGCTGTCAGGGTGATCTGTTCTTTGAGAGGAGTGAGGAGGCAGCAGCTGAGGGCAGGGCAGGGGCAGGGGCAGGCTGGCCGCATGTTGCTGATGTGGGTGTGTGCAGCCCCTGTGTGTTTTGTGCTCCGGGATCACAGGGCGCACATGCCGCCTCAGCCAGCTCACAAAGCTGCTCTTGGACACGAATGGGTGCTGCTGCCTTTTCCAAAACTGTGCAGGCAAAGCAGATATTATCAGGGCTGGCCCTGGGGCATAAAATAGAAAGATCAAAGGAAGTGGCAGCAGCACACAGAGGCTCTTCAAAGCCTGAGTAAGGGAGGATTGATAGAGAAAAGGAGAATGCTCTTGCTGATGTAATCACAGCCTGTGAGACAGGTTGGGTTTTCTTTTTTTTTCTTTTTCTTAATTTAAACAAAGGCACAAAGACAGTCCTTGTTTGTTTAGAGAGGTGAAGCATGTGCCACAGAGATAGAGTAGGGATACCTCAGTATATGGAAGGTTTTCATGAATAGCATGGAGCTCAAACATTTTGAAGTGACTGCAAAGTTCAAATTTTCTTTATTTTACTTTGCACAACTTCTGCATGTGGTATTCTCTCGCTTGTGGTGGCCATGTGGAATGAAGTAGGAAAATGTCAAAGGAAGGAATGCTTGTTCTCAGGCTGCCTTCCTTATTAAAATGGAAGCTTATTTTGTTTTGTCTTGAGAATGCCAGTTAAAAATCCCTGGGATTGTATGAAAAGAAGTTAAGCACAGGCAAGATGGAGTTGGAGGGGGAATGGTAAGCCAGATTCATTGTCAAGAAGCAAAGGCTTGTTCAGGCACAAGGTATGAATGGGAAATAAACAGTTGTTCTCCCCTTTTATCTGTGTCGAGAGGGGGAAGAAGAGGTGTGACTTTTCTGGAACAGATGTGCAGGGGTGGGGAGAGTTTTCAATCTTCTCTCTTACAGACCTCACTTTATACACTACAGCTGCAGAAGTGTTGTTTCTGAACCTTCATTTTGCTTATAGAGGTCCCACCTTGATAATTCAAAGGGAACCTTTTGAAATTGTGACATGGAGAGCATGGTAGTCCAGCTTTTCCACCCAAAGGTGTGCCTGGATGGACTATGGCAAATGACCTGAGCTAGCACGGTCTGATATCCAAAAGTTACAGTGGACATGACTCAAAGCCTGAACGAGTACTACCAGAAAGGCAGTGTGTATCAATTAATAGAGTTGCACTGATTTTACACATTTGGAGCTCAGGCAGGATGAGCTCTTCTGACTAGATGGTGAGCAAAGCCTGCCTGCATCTCTTGGAACAGACAGGAGGTCCATGGAAGGGAGAGCCTATCCCTCTGTAAGTCTTTGGGAAGCTCTTAACTCCTGAACTTAAAATCAGCTTCACCATTTTGCATTGTTTCACTTATTGATTGTTTTAGAAGAAAGACCTAATGGGATTATCTCAGTCCCAGAATGTATTCCAGGATGCCAGAGATCAAAGTGGTTGTTTCTGCTGGCACAGTCTGCAGCTTTCCTTCCCCTGTGGGCCTGAGACCATTTGCAGTGTAGTTCAGATTAGTACACAAAATTGTGGTGCTCTGAAGTTTGAAAATCTATCATGAGGGAAAGGTGACTGCCTATATTGTTAACTTTAGTGTTTTCTTCTGAGGTCAAAGCTACATTTATAGTCTGCTGAATCAGTTTATTACCTTAATAAGGCAAGCAGTAAGGTCCCTGCTGAAAAAGGGATTCATCCTCTTTGTTGTGGAGTATGTGGGATGATACTGGCATTCTTGTGTTGCCTCATGTGGAAATCTCTAAATTTTGCTGGTCAGCATCAAAACTCCTTCACTTCACCCTCTTGTGTCTCTCTTCTGCCATGCTGCTTCTGCAGATGTGTGTGATTTGATACTTGACACTAATAGAAAGTGCTTCAATACACTTAAAATACTCTGATTTTGGTCTCTTCTTACCAAACCTTCAGGCACCAGGAAATTTGCACATCTTACAGAGCTTTGAGATGGGCTCTGACATGTACTTGTGTTACTGCTGCAGGCACTTTCCCCTCACCATACACAGAGGCTAGAGAAAAATTCTGGGATGGGAATCCTAGCAGTTACCATGACTTTCTGTTTTAAAATATATTCTCTTTGGAAATCCCATCCAGATCTGTGAAGGACAGGCTGTTGTAGAAGACAGTCAATAAAGCAGAGGTTTCTCTGCCCATAGAGCAGGGTAAATTGGTGGGTTCTGCCATCAGTATGGCATCCCCATTCTTTGCTTCTGGTGAGCAACAGAATGAAAAAAAAGATGTTTTAGCTGATTTCCTGTGTGCTCTACTGAGCCTCTGCAGCCACTTCTGCCAGTGGTATCTGTGGCCTTTCGATTCATGCACCCAAGTGAGTGAATTAACACAACTGCCACGCTGAGTTAACCAAAAAAGTTCCTCTGCTCCAGTGACTCTGGCAGAAACCAGTAGCAGATCCTTGTGAAGGAATGTGAGATTAGAGCAAGCATATGGTGAGAATTCTGCAGTACATGCTTCCAGGCTCTGCCAGCCTGGGGCTTAGGTCTTCCCATAGGGATCAAGTTCTACAGGAGAGCCCTCAATGGGTTTTTCTTTCATATTTTTTTTCCAGTCCATTATTTCATGTGTAGCTTTCTTGTCTAAATTTGAGAGAGCACAGGGAAGATCTGTTTTGGTTTTGGGGGTTGCTGCATCCTGTGACGTTGTACTTTATTTTTGAAGAGCAGAGGAGTCCCTGTTGCTGCATGGAGTGCAGGAGGTGAAGTACAGCAGTTTTATTGGCATGCCTGACAGGTACCTACTTCAATTGCATTGGAGGGAAGACAACTGAATCTCCAGAATTTTTCTCATTCTCTTAGTGTTCAGTGTAAATTCTGTAGAGTTTTTTTTTTTTGAGCTGCAGGGGTTGCCAGGAAGTAATTGTTCTTTCTGTCTCTTCCTAATTCTGTGCAGCAGCTGCCTTGTCTTTGGCTGCTATTAATGGTCAGAGCTTTGTGAACAAAGGAGCGTCAGGCTGATGTAACTTCTTCCTCTGTTAGACATTCCCTCTGAAGCCATCTTTTGTCTTGATGGCCCTATTGTAACCATTCATATACTGATGAATGAACAGGAAGCTGATGATGATAGTGAGCAGATGAGTTTGATCATGAACAGGTTTTACTCAGACTCCAGCCTGAGGGAGTATATATAGGAACAGAGCTGTAGCACTGTCAGCTACAATGTCTGAGTTGTTCACTCAGATTTTCTTTTGTTTAAGAAACTAGGAAAGGTTATTAATCTAGGAGAAAATGTGCTCACCTTTTATAGTGAACAACAGTATTACAGGTACAAATCCAGTAATTCTGTTGCCTCGTCATACAAAGAGAAGTTTACTTGAATGGCTGTATTTTTATTTTTGGGATTGTGATTTCTGTTGTGTTTAATTAGATGTGATGGTCTCTCATTTGTTGTCCTGTTTGTGATAAACCAGGTTCAAACCCATCCTAAGGGTTCTGGGGTAGATCAACACCTTGGGTAACAGTGATGGATGGAGAGAGAGGGAGAACTTCTCCCCAGCTCTTCCTTCACACACTTTTTAAAACATCTACTGGAGGCTGATGGCAAAGTGTGTCCTTAAAGCCTAACATGAACAGCATTTTATGTGGCCTTTTTCTTCTGAACTGGGAGAAGACAGCAAGAGGAGTTTATCAGCTGAAGAACCAGCATGTCTCCAAACTAGTTTATGAAGTTAGCTACTGAAAGATGATATGGTCTTGCATAGAAAACTTTGGTTAACCTGGGTGAATGTATTAAATCAGCTACTGTAGTACTAAAATAATGTATTTTATGATGACTTGAGGAACTCTGGGAAGAAAAAAAAAAGACAGTGCTATTTTGTGATACTAGGAACTAGAAGCAAACCAAAATATGGTAGAGGATTCTTGGGCTGGAATGACTGTCTCAAGACTGATGGCAAATACTTCGCTGTGCTGTTAGCTACCTGACAGAGGCTGCATACTGAATGACAGCCAATGAAGCATCCTAACCAGGGCTTTTCCAGCACAGATGTTTTTCTCATGTGGCCTTTGGTGATTATGATATATATTAGCTTTCTATAGATAGATAAACTATTCTCAAAATGCGTGATGGAACGGACTCTTACATGTATTTTTAAAAATGATCACCAATAGTTATTTAAATACTACAGACCAAAGTAGCAGTTCCCCAGCAGTGGAGGGCAGAGATGTGGCTGTGAGTGTGGTTGTTCTTTTCACGGTGCCCTAACCTTTCCTGTTTATTTTTGGGTTTCGGTGCAGATTCCATTGACTTGGTTTTTGTTTTTGCATCTGTCACATTTTCTGCAAGACCGTTCTCTTTGTTTATATTTGGTTGAATGTGCCTTTGAAGGACTTTGGTTAAAGGGTTTCTCCCAAGTCACAGCTGTATGTACAGCAGGTTATCAGTGCTGATCTTGGTTAATTGTAATCCAAGCTGGAGGCATGCACCGGGAAGAACAAAGGAGCATCATAAAAGGCTTTCTCAAAATTGTGGCTAAGATCTCTTTTCCTTCTTAGGAATAAAGTGTATTCTGAAAACCTTACCCTGGTGTAAGTAACACTGAAAATTTCATGGGATGTTGCAATTAGAAGGAAAGGTAAGAGCAAAGCAGAAGGCTTGATGAGCACCATGGGGCTCCAAGAGCTCGAATGCTGCAAGCAGTGCATCACTGGAAGGGAAGACCAGATAATGGAGCAGGTGGTTCACAAACTGTGGGATCAGCCTGAGTTATGTAACAGAGTGACATTCACTGAAAAAGACCTGAATCTTATCAGCTTGGAAAGGAGGCTATTGACAAGGGACTTTGAGTAAAGTGTGATGTAGAGACAATGATTAAGGAAAAATCTTTTCTTTGCAATACAAGGCTTGTCAGAGCATTCTCAGTGAATTTCACAAAACAGCTTTTCAGTCAAGCAAAAGAAAAGTACATTTTAGAAACAGTAGGTTGTGTTTCTTGCTGTAGGATGGTGTAAAAGCCCTAAGTATGTGTGTCATTCCAAAGGAATTAGGTAAAAACATGGAACATGGATGCATTGCTTACTTAAACAATATTCTGGGTGAAATCTCAGTTCTGGAAGTCTTAATCACTGACAGCCATAATGAAGAGGCTGTATCTATAGAACAACCATTCAGTACTTTTTTCTGCTGTTCATATTCTCCAAATCTCTGCAGTTAGCAACTGCTGGAGGTAGGACAGTGTGCTGGTTGGATTTTTGGTCACACCCTGCATGGCTGTTTTTATGACTTGCCCAACATTGCATAGGAATCCTGTGGCAGAGGAAGCAATCCTGTCTGTTGGGAAGCATTCAGCTGCTTTAACCACAACACTGTATTTTCTTTTCTCATAGTATCTTACCTCATTCACTGCACTGTCCCAGCTTTCTGACATGTGAGGGGGATGTCCTGCAGACAGCACTCATTCACCCCACACTGCTGTGTTTTTGGAGTGCAGTTTACAGCATTAATTTCCCAATCAGTGAGGCATAGCTCAGTGTTGAGGTGTGCCAGCAGGAGACACACACAGCACTAAACCCAAGCCAAGAAGCTTTACTGGACTTATTAGCATGGGCTGTGTGCCAGGGCTGGAGGAGTTGGATGAGAAAAAAGGGGGCAGGATAGCATGGAAGAGAAGCAGTGAAGGGCTGGTCTAGAAGAGAGGAGAAACCAGGCAATAAATTAGTGGCCATGTGAAGGAGGAATCATTTGGAAAGAGATGGGAAAAGGAGGAAGAACTTCTGATATATCGTGAAAGCAGCACAAGCATCTGAAATTTAAGGCTGAACTTGGCTCTTGATTTTAATTATTTTAATTATGGTAAAAATCTAACTTCAGAAACTTCTGGTACCTGTTTTTTTCCACCCATATGTAGGGTGCTGTAATATGATCAGTAGGTATGTTAATATGTTGTCAGAAAAAGCTGAGAACTTGTTTTGGTTTACTGTTCTGTAAAACAGTTCACTTTCATAGTTTTTTATTCAAAGTGGAATTGAATTTTGCTTTTAGATCAGGAATAAATTCCTTGTAATGAAAGGGAGGTGCATCAGGTCTCGAGAATTTCAGAAACTTCCATTATTGTTCGTTGGACTTTAAATAACATTAATTGAATCCTTCAGGCACCAAGTGCTGAATTCCTGCAAGTACCTTTGATAAATGAAAAAGAGCAAAGAAGTGATAATTAGTTGAGTGCAGAATAGTTCTGATTGTGGTTCAAGATGCCCAAGCATAGGCTGGGAGCAGGAGTGAAACTGGCCATCAAGTCAGCTTTTGATGCTGACCAAGTGCTATGAATTGTGCACTGGACTGAGCTGTGGAGCTTTGCGATACATTTAAGTTGGTTATTTCCTGTGCAGAATAAAACAAATTAGGTCTGAAAGAAAGGGGATGAATTTCACAGTGTGTGAAATGGGAATGTTTGCAGAGACCAGTTCAGCAATGTGCTAGGTTAGAATTAAGCGCAGCTTTTTATTTTCAAGTAATTCTCTCTACTAGGGAGCATTCTTCAGTGGTGACTCAGGGCAGAGCTAATCTCACTCAAAATGGTTGCCAGTTGCCACTTGGAACAATAGGACCGAAGCCACAGGCTGCCATCAGGTGGTAGTTTTTAAGAAGGGCGTTTTTTTCCCCAGTGGATTTGAGTGCTTTCTGCCTGGTAATATGAAAGATTGCAATATGCACTGGATTCTTGTAATAGAAAATGTTGGAACAGTGCATTACTCATTGCTTTGCCTTGAAATGGAGAGCCCAGTGCACACCAGGGTGTTTTTCTTTTATGGAAAAACCTTAATCTGTTTTCAGGAACGATTCTCTGCACCTGATTTTCATGCCCTAATATTGGCCTGTACTTCTTTTAGAGTACTCAGTTCCTCTCTGGGCAGGGGCATCTTTTCCCTGTGCTGTGAATGAGGAAGTTTAAGCAGAGGGAGGAAGGTTTCCATGCTGCCACCTTCATCCTTCACTGGTGTCGGATCTGGCATTTGGGCTGCTCTGTTCTCCACAGGAGATGGTGCAGCAAGGTACCACAAATCTGCCTGGGTGCTGCTGAGTGAACTCAGGCTCAGCAGCCACCAAACAGGAGACAGAGCTAGCAGAGGGTGGGTGCTCTCTCCTTAAGAGGCACCTTACTTGCACCAGCATCTCAGAAGTGGTGGGAGCAGCTTGGAGGGAATTCTGGACCTGTGGGCTGGGGGGATGTCAGAGGAAATATGGGAATGCATCTGATTTTTGCTGGGACAAGCTGAGGTACAGTGAAAAAGTCATCTCAGCTTCCAGTGGAGGTGATCATGTTCTGTTCCATACATCCTGTGCTAGAGCCTCATCTTGTGTGGTTGCAGCAGAGACTTTGGTTTCACCTGTGTTTTCACAGTGTGCAGGCCAGAGGGATTGTGCTGATTGGGGCTGACAAAGAAGTGCATGTAAAACTGGGTGTGATGTTTGGACTTTGCCAGAAAATGTGCAAAGCTGGGGCAGAGCATGAAGGATGCTGTGGAAGTAATTTCTTGAGAACTTGATGCTGGAGAAAGAGGAGACAGTTTGGGAACAAACAGAAGGCTGTACCTGTTTGGAGACCTCTGCTTTCCCTTTTGGCTCCTTTGCCTCTAAAAGTTGCCTAGCACCTTAAAATGCTTTCACATGGGTGGAAGCCATAAGCTGAGTACAAATCCATTGAAGGTTATCAGATGAAAGGATGGTCAAATGATAAGTTTTGGAGAGAAAGTTTGGAGCACAAAGTGGGGAAACAGGGATTTGAGAAGGAATGTGGCAGCTGGAGTTGGAAACACAACTTCTGTAAATTCTACTGGTTTGTGTATTGGTCCAGGATGGCTTATAAAAGGTTAACAAAGGCAAACTTTGAAAAACAATTAAGATGAACACTACCTTCAGATTGTAAAAAATGTCACAGGGATTTTCCTGGAACTTTTTTTTTGGTTGTTGGCAGTGTAAGCTAAAGTTAAACATTGAGAGCAGGAGAGTGCTTTGTAATTTATGATAAAATTCAATGCAAGAATATGATAGTTATCCTCAAGTCCGCTATTTATAAATTTAGAAATCTGAAAGGTTAAGCTTTAGAGAAACGTGTGCAAAGGCAAGAAGTAAGGGGAGGTGTCCCAAATAGTCTAACTCTGTGGCAGCATCACAAATAAGTAATGAATACCCATAATAACCACAGCTGATAGCAGTAGTTTTCTTCCTCTAATGTCTTAAGAGAGATGTGTGAAGGGATTTGCAGCAGACTGGGTCAGACCTGGGTGATTTCTGGAAGAAGAGTGAGGAAAGACTGAACAGAGTATGCAGTGCAGGTCCTTTCATATCAAGACAGAGGAATAAATAAGATTCCTTAGAAATAACGCAGTGTAGGAGGAGCAGGTGAGGGAGAGTGTGGGGAAGACTGGGTGCTGGAAAGTCTGGTCTGGGCAGGGAGAGCAGGCAGTGCTGGAATCCCACCTGTGCTGGGCCTGTGCCTCAGGGGCACAGCTCTGTGCTGCCAGCTCTGGGAACTGAGGCAGCATTACTGCTGAGCTGAGAGCACATCTGAGGCACAATCTCAGAGATGGTTGTTTGTCTCCATCACATCACTCTGAAAGACAGAAAATCAGTGTTCTGTTTTAGGCTGTTCCATTTTCATCACATTCAGAAACTTTGAAGAGCATCTTGTGCAGCACAGGCTGAAGGAACTTTTCTACTGGGCACAGATCACAGGGTTCATAGAATCCTGAAAGAGTGTGTATGCAAATATTCAGAGATCAGTTCACATACTAACCTGAGAAACAGAGTACATCTTTAGGCTATGAACTATTACGTTTCAGCCTTCAAAAACTTCTTTTTCATGCTGACCAAAGCTGACTTTATTTCTGATCTGTCTTTCCTCCCCTAATGGCACTTCCAGACTGACTTGCAGTTGACGTAGCAATCAAGAATTTTCTAAATATTAAAACCTTTTTTTCCTGATGGCTTTTTTGTATTTCAACCCAGAGGATTTGTTCAAACCATGTAGCTTCAGTGCCATTTGAATTAGCACTCAGGCTGCCACTGTGCTGACAGCAACTGAAACTTCATGCTCCAAAACACACGCTTGAGAAGTGTGTCTGCTCATCCTTAGCAGATGCCAGCTGCTCCCCTTCTTTGTCTCTTTTGGGGAAGATACTGGGCATGAGGTGGGAGGTAAATATAATGAAATTATTTCTATCCTACCATCACTTCATAATTCAACAACTGTATTTTTAAGCACTGTCGGCTAATTAAGCCACTTAAGAGAAAATAATAATAAAAAAGTACTGGTTCTATCAGGGAAGGATGACAGTTTTCTAAAATAGAGTAGTTCCTACCTTTTGAGAACACAAAGTTAAAATTTTAATTTTTAATTATTTCTTAAATTTTGTTCATAAGAGACCAATTTTGATTCCTCTTTGCATTCAGATTTTACTTGGTCTATTAGATTTCACTGCTTGCATTTGCAGCTGCTTTGCCTGTAGTTGAGGACTAGGGGCTGAATTTTTACATTTGGTCATCATGTATGTATTTAATAAAAATGCCTCAAAAAGTTAAGAGAATTCTAAGAAGCAGAGTCTGGGATTGCTCTTATGTTGGCTTCTAATTTTTATGCAAATGTTGCAGGTAGCTAGGAATTTGTTATTAATTATTCCACAGTTTCTCCAAGAAAAACAACACATATTTTGTTGGGTAGTGTTTGCAGGCAGTGTTTATTGTGCAGCTGTCTCCCAGGCTCCAACTGTGAGGATGTATTTATGTTTTCTGTGAGAAGTAATGTAACTACAGCTGGCTGTGCATTATCTGCTGTACCTTTTCCATCCCTCTTGGAAGCTGAGAAAAAATTATTTTGAACTGAGTAGAAAGTTGATCCTTGCTGCTGCCTTCTGCCTACTGCAGCATATTCTGCACAATGTATCTTGATGAGTTTAAACAGCAGCTCAAATATCTGGAGTGCAAAAATGGGTGGAGAGAAGGATTAAAATATCCTAACCCTTCTCTTTTGTGCTCCCCCTGAAGCAGAGTGCAAAGCTGCCCACTTTATATTGCCAGCTCCAGCTTTATCCTCCATCTCTGAATTTCACTGCAGCCCCAGGGGAAGCTGCACCTCTGTGGCTCTCCCACAGCTGCTGGACTTTGATGAGGACATGCCTTCGCTCTTTCCACTGGCCTCCCTTGGCAACCAGCCCTTTGAAGATGACCTCTTGCTGTTTGCCTGTTGTCTCTCTTGTGTTGGATTATAGATGAGAGGTTGGCGTGAGGGGAAGGGGGATGGAATGGAGTGTTGTGCATTTTAAGCCTCATTTCTTTCTGCATTCTCACCTTTTTTTTTTTTTTCCCCCCTCTGTGGCTTTTACCTCTCTATATAGATAAAATGTTGTCATGCATATGGAAAATGGTTTCTGGCAGAAATACAGAGTTCACTGCTTGGCTTGTGTATATAGGACAAAGGAAGTTTGATTAGTATTGTGGTAAGGACTTTGCATTCTTCTGTAACAATCTGCTCACATTAGTTCCCTTCCCCCATCCCTCTTTTTAAGTACAATATTGTTCTTAGTTATAGTGCAGCCTTTCTCTGTGTGCGTGTTCTCTGTTCCTCTTCCCTCCAGTGAATGCTTCCTCTTGGAGACAGCACAATGTAATCACCTTGTTAATGAAGGCTGTGGTGTGAAATGGGAAGGGATGCACCAGGGCTCTGGGGCTGGCTCACATTTTGCATGGACACTGACTACTTTTGGGAGTCCAGACAATGAGACTTTGCTAAATCCTGAGAATATCCTTCATGAGGGTCCTATAGGGACAGTAGCTATAGGTTAAGAAGTATGGTATTGTAGGGGATCAAACAAAGCACAGGAATACAAATCCAATTTTCACTGCGGTGAAAGGTGAGCAGGTGAGGTTATTTAGGACAGAGCATTGTAACTAAGTGTTTACACACATGTAAAAATTTTACCATCTCCTTTCTCAAATTTTCTCAGTGATGAAATTAATCTTCATCAACATGTGGCATGGAGAGCAGAATGGAAGTTGACACTTCACAGAATTTCACAGAATCACTGGGCTAGAAAAGACCATCAAGAATCATAGAGTCCAAGCCATGCCCTAACACCTGCACTAAACCATGGCACCCAGTGCCACATCCAGTCTTTTTTTAAGCACATATTCCACATTGATGTGGAATATTGATGAATAAAGGCACAGGAGTAATACAAGTTTGAGGGTATTTTACAGCAAACATGAAGAAAAAAATCTGGATGTACCTGTGTGTGCAGCTGGAATGCCTCAGTGCAGCATGCCACCTAAAATTAGAAGAATAGGATGTGGGGTGTATCTGTGATCTCCAGATGTAATTAGTATATCCTTATACTGCTCTTTAATTGGATCTTCTAGTAATACCTTCTCTTTCTAACCCAAAGGATGCCTCAGAAATAATCTGTGTTATTTTTAACTCCTCTTTCACTCCTTCCCTACCCTTCTCTGTTTGTCTAGCAAAGTTCCTCACAAATCTGAATGCAAGCAAACCAGCTCTGCTTGTTAGTGGCTTATTGCAAAATACACAAAATAATGTCTTCTCTTGTCAGAGGTCCTCGAGGACTCTGGAGAAGCAAGGCAGCCCTTACTACATCAAGGACTGCCTGGAAAGCCAGGATCTAGACCAGTTCATGCGTCAGAAAAATGAACTGTAGTGAGTTTGGATGTCTCAAATAAGTAAGAACAGTCACTACTGGTCTGGAGTCTTACAGTGCTGTGAAATTCTGGGTCAGCATCAGATCTGTCAATGTTTGTTAAACTTCCTTGCTAAAATACAAAATTGGCAAATAAATAGTTCTGAGACTTTTCAGACCTGTGTGTTTTTTGTAAAATAAAATAACTACCTTCTCTGTTACATGCACGTGTGTGTTGTCTTTTGATTCCCTCCTAACAGCCTTGGGTTTTCATTAGCCAGATTTTCTATGTGTGCATCATGTGTGCTTTTGCCAGGGGAATACAAATGGAAATTTCTTTTAGGGTTCCCTACATGGACAGCTTCAGTCAACTGGGTTTGGTAGTTTGCTTGTTTGGGGTTTAGTGTTGTTTTGTTTGGTTCTGTTGTTTTTGTTGTTGTTTGTTTGGGTTTTGTTGTTGTTGCATAATTGTATTCATTCTTTCTGGGCCCTAAACACTCCCTAAAGTTGAACAAATAGACCCCATTATGTTGTACAGTCTTTGTCAGGATGTCTTCATACTTCCTACTCCATTTTCTGCTAGAAAACTTAGTTGCAAAGTATTGGTAACCCCATATTGGGCCTTTAACTTAAGCCAAGGAGATTATCTGGTAGTGACCTGATACTTTCAGTTATAAATCCCTGCTTGAGTGCTATGGGACAAATGCAGTTTTTCATGAGATTTAAGATAATCCTGCTTTTCCCAGCCAGTTATGATTATGTCCAAAGTTTTGATAATTAGTCCATTTTGGGGGTCCATCTTGTTCCTTACAGAGCCAGAACTCTTCTGTTTTATCAGGTAGCTACTGGCCTTCTTCTGCTAAAAGTAATTTGTGAAGGTATCATTTTACTCCAGATTTTCTCTCTAGTTTCTCCCATCCTTAGTGACATTATGCCTGCACTTTTTGCCAGCATCTTTCCACCAATTTAAAGAAGGGGGGAAAAAAAGCCACAACTGTAAACATGACTTTGTTCTCCTTTGCTCTGTCAAGGCTATGGTAGGAGAACTCAGTGTAATCAAAGCACTTAAATTCCTGAGAGAAGAAATCTTCCTTCCAATTGTCTACAGCGTGTCCATCTTTTCATGGGAGTTTTGCTTTTTGAGACATCAGTTTTCTGTCTGAATGGACCAGGAGCTTCCTTTGCAAAGTGTTTGGAATAATCAGTGTCCAGCTGCTTTGTTGCAGTGGATTGCTCAGCTGCATGGCTTGGGCAGCACAATCCCTGCCTGTGCAGCAAATCTGGTGCAAATGTGCTGAGTTTAGATTTGTAAACATCTACTGTAAACAGGTTACTGTGCACATGCTGTGGGTATCTGTAATGTCTCAGCTGGGACAGGAGGATGCCTGGGAACATGCTGCTGCTGCCAGGTGTGTCTTTCAGCTGGCAGTTCTCCTCCTCTCCTGAGGGATTTGAAGCTGGACCATGGCACAGGTGAATTGAGTTTGCTGATGAACTAGATCAGCACTGAGATCTGGTTCCCTAGTTAACAAAACCTCCTCTGGCTGCTCTTCAAAACTTACTGCTCCTTTTCTGGTGGACTTTTGTGTAGTACTGGCCAGTCTGCATTGTAGAATTTGCCTGGCCTCTTCTGCATGGTGGATGTGTTCAACTGAGTATCTCTGGTTTTACATTTAATTACAGCGTAGACTGGATTTCTCATAATTCCTTTTGGCATGCTTCCTGGAGTAAGTGGACTGTGAGAGGATTTCAGGAATGCCTGATGCTCTTGCTGTAGAGAAAGTTTAGTGGAAGCCACTTGTGGGCTCAGTGCTGACCGCTGGGTTGGACAGCATGGTCACAACTGATAGCCAAGAAAAGCTCACTGCTGAGATGCTCAGGTCCTATAATGTTATGTTTTGTGGCAGTTCGGTTTTTTGCAGGATGTACTTCTTTAAAACAGAAAAAAATAAGCCTGAAAGGGAAAAGAAACCGTATCTCAATGGAGTTTTCTACTTGTGCTGGGGAATAAACATTCTTCTCTGCATGGCAAAGCTGCAGAGTGATGGGGAAATGCTTCTGGCTTTTACCTTTTCTAAAAACACTGCTATGTTCCAGCTGCAGCCAGCATAAAAACCCTCATGTTTTATTATTGCAGAAACAATAGCAGTGCCTAACTTCTTTAAAAAACCTTACTCTTTAATTCTTAAAAAATTCCTCCCCCTATTTGTACAGTTTTGGATTGCTCATCTGTAGTGGCACATTCTACTGATGCCTTTTTTAAACAGCATGACACAGTGGGGTTAAGGCCTGAGCCTTCTCTTTCTGGTGAGGTCTTAGTAATGCTGGCTTGGAATACTGCAGTCAAGAACCTTCAATCACTTTTTGGTATCAGGTTGCTGTGGCAATACAGAAGAGTAAAGGGAGATGGAAAAGTTAAGTTCCTCATTCTGCTGTATTTGTAGGTAGTAGGAACAAACAGTCTTGTGGTGATGGAGTTGTATGAGTAGCTGCATTATATTGAAGATCAAAATTACAGTGGTGGTGACAATTAGTGGTAAATCTTGATCAGCTAAGATGACTCATCTGTCTTGGAAAATGAGTACAAAGCAATTTTTTTAATTCTTAAGAAGTAGTTTCTCTTTTCAGAGGTAAGGAGCTAAAATTTCAGGGGAAATGCAGAAAATTGGTGTTGTTAACACTTAACTGGTTTTCAGCTTTCTCATATTCGTTGTTTAATGAGCATTTAAACTTTTTGTTTACCTGCTCACTGGCAGAGCATGGGAAACTGAAAAGTCTTTGATCTAGAGTAAGCACTTCTTAACGATAACCAAAACATCAGTGTGTTATCAACATTATTCTCACACTAAATATAAAATACAGCACTGTACCAGCTACTAAGAAGAAAATGAAACCAGGACACTAAACTATGTCTTGGCAGTTTGTCAGCAAGGATGCTGAAGGAGAGCTATGTCAAAAGCTTCACTGAAGTCAAGGTAGCTCATCCACAGCTCTCCTGTCATCCATGGAGCAAGCTGCTTCATCAGAAAAGATACAGAGATTGGTCAGGCATGATTTATACTTAGTAAATAGAAATTGGCATTTTCAGCTGCCATCTTGTTTTGTGTGTACCTGGAAAGAGCTGTCATGAGGATCTGTTCCATGATTTTCTCAGGTACTGAACAGAGGCTGACTGCACTGGGGTTTCCCAGATTTGTCTTCTTGGATTTTGCAGATAAGTGTGGGATTCTTTTCCTGGCATCAGGGGCCTTCCCCCAGTCTCCATGACCTCTGAAAAATAATAGAGCCTAGCATTGCAATTACAGCAGCCAGCTCTAACAGGACACCTGGAAGCATCGTCTCAGATTCCTTGGACACCTGTATGTCTGGTTTGCATGGAGGATTCCTAACTGGACCCTCCTTACAGCTGTTGGTTGCATGCTTTGTTCCTGCTTTGTGCCAGCCCCATTCAATAGCAGGCATTTATTATGTGCAATTCTTCTTGCTGTTAATATACTTGTTAGTCTTGACATCTGTTGCCAGTTTGAGCTCCTAATCTTTCCTAATTCTTTACATCTCCAAGGAATATTTCTATATTTATCGTTCTGAGTGTGCCCCTTTTCCCATATCTCTATTCCATCCAGCTTCTGGTGAGTCCAGCACCAAAATACTGGATTGTCTCTGAATCAGACACTCTGCATCCTCTAGTACTTTCTGGTGAATGAAGTTGTTGTTATTTGTTCAAAATCTGTTTGGTGACTTACTGCATTTTGAAAAAAGCATGTACACCCAGTCCACTTTTTGTGTTTAGTAAGGCTGGTTTGACAGATAGTGCAGAAGTGTACTAAAGTTTTTTCTGCTCCCTGTGAAACACTGACGTTGTTTGGTTGCCTTATTTCACTTGAGCCTCGATACACTTGAGGCTTTGGATGCTTCCTTTAGAAGAAGCTTCCCTGGGAAATGGGACTGGAGGAAGGAAAGAAGACCTAGAGCTTGGGAGTGGTGGGAGGACACCCAGGGGCTGGGTATTAAAAGTTTCTGAAGTCTGCACTGAATTATCAGACTCTGCTTCTGTACACCTGGGGAAAGGCAGGAAAGGAACTCTCTTCCTCTCAGTTACCAGAGGCTACACCTGGTTTAGGAGAAAGCTTTCCCTGATGATAGAGTTCCCATTCAGGTTGACTCGTTTTTTATGTTTTCTTTTGAGCACTGCGAAACCTCATAAATTTTATTTCGAAAGCCTGTCTGGTGAAGGAATGTGAACTCATGTGGACAGAGATGAATCCATGCCAAGTGCATTCCAGGTGGGAAAGCTATATGGGGTGTCTGTTGTTTCAGGCTGTACAGCAATAAAGAGTCCAAGTCTTCACAAAAAGACTGAATAGTTCTGCTCCTCTTTAGAGGCTTGAATTTGCTTTTTACTGTGACCACTTGAAACTACTGATAATTTTCTACCTCACAGAAAATAACTAGTTTTATTGTTGCCATTGTAGGCTGTCTGTCATCTCTTTTGTTTCCTGTGTTTAAAGTGAAACCTGTCTGTGATCCAGAAACACCCTGGATCGTCCCTGAACCTGATAGATATTTTCATTTAGACTTACTTTTTTCTGTCCTGTGAATCTGTGATTAATTCACCTGTATTATGACAGGAGAACATGACAGACACTTGCACCTGAGTCCTGTTGTAAGCACCATCAGCCCCAGTGGATGATGTTTCATTCCATGTGGGCACCTAATCAGAAGTAACACCAGTGTTTCAGGCTTGAATTCTTAAATTCACATGCTTATGTTGCACTTTTAGTTGATATCCCTGGTTTGGAAAATGACAGTATGTTTTATCTGTCATGATCTACAGAGATCACTGCAATGTAAGCTTGTGGTATCCAAGCAGAATCTACCAACTGCTTGTGGCTTGGAGTGGTGGAGTGCTTTTCTGGACAGAAAGTTTTCTGTCAATGAAGGCCATGTCTTACTGGCCTTGGTGCTGATTCTGGGGTTTTAAATTGTCTTTAATACATGTTTTTTAGAAATGAGTTACTTCTGATACACACCTTGAACATAACATAGTTTTTTATTTGAGAACACAGTCAAAAACCTGCCATTGCCTGCCTTCTCATCCTCTCTTTTGTGGTCTTTTATGGGGCATGGATAGGTCTCCAGAGCCCTTCTCTGTTACTTTTTGGTCTAGAATTTGTATTAACTTTGCCACTACAAAAGTATATTTCACTCTTCTCTGATCCTGTCATAGATGTGTGAGCCTTTTTTGAATCTCTTGGTGCTTGATACCTGCTGCTTGATACATACACCTCAGGTGATACTAGCCAATGTTGTAATCTGTATTTTGTCCAAGGCAGCTGTAAACACATGGCACTCTTTGAATCCTTAATACATGCAGTTTCTCAATCTTATTTCTTGGCTGATTTGGTAAAGTGAGAACAGAGGATTTTCTTCCAAGCTATTCCTCTAGTTTTTGGACAACATACATCTCTGCTGGAAGGGAGAATGTCCTGGGTATTGCTGTCTGTTCTTACCTTCTTTCTTCTCCCTGGAAGGGAGCAGCTCTGCAAAGCTGCCCTACAGGAGTGGCCACCCTTTATGATCTTGTGAGCTAAATATCAGTTTTTTCACATAGAACACAGAGCCCTGCAGTGCTGTCGTGGAGAACCATAGAGACAGGGAATGTGGTTAGTGGTTTGTCAGACAGAGATGAGTGCCTGTTTAGGTGTCTCATTGTTCCATTGGGGTTTCAGATAGAGTCAAAATGATACAGTAATTTCAGCCTTGGCAGCTTCTGACTGGCTTATGGTCTGCTGAAGGCAGAATCAAATGATGTGGAAGCTTCCATTTAAGCAAAACTCTGCTCCTGGTGTATGATATGAACCTGGAATGAGACTTACAGGACCCATTGTCTGGTTGGTACCTTACTGTGCTCTTGATTGCTCCATTCATAGAATCACATAATCATGGCATGGGTTGGGTTGGGAGAGACCTTAAAGCTCATCCATTTCCACTGCACTGCCATGAGCAGGGACACTTTCCACCAGCCCAGGTTGCTCCAAGTCCTGTCCAGCAGGACTGGCCTTGGGCACTTCCAGGGCTCCAGGGGCAGCCACAGCTTCTGTGCCAGGGCCTCCCCACCCTCACAAGGAACAATTCCTATTCTAATCCCTCCATCTTCCTGCTGGTCATACTTCTGATGAAGCCCAGGGTGTGAATGGTTTTTTGGACTGGGGGCTGATGTTGCTGGATCATGTCCAGTTTTTAATCTGCCAGTACCCCCAAGTCCTCCACAGAGCTGCTCTCAATCTGGTCATCACTCAGGCTTTGTAAAAGGAAGAGAAGAAGCTCTTTCAGCTTTGGGTTTGTACTGATTTCCAGGGATATAACTGCAGGGTGTGCTTGATGAGTCTGATCCAGAGGGTCATTCACACTTGGAAGCTGTTGTGGAATAACAGTATTCTGGAGCAAAGTGGCAGTGGAAAGAATTTTGTGTTCCTTTTGGCCCTTTACTTTCTTTAGTCCTTCTCCTCTGGACTGAAGTGGGTAGAGCCATTATTTGTTGTATGGTTGGGAAAAAAAGACCAAAGCTTTTCTATACCCATGAGACAGTGTATAGAAAGATCCTGAGCTGTTCATATGGCATTTCGTAATATTATAATGCCTTATCCTGGCAGACATTAAAAAAGGGCAAAAGGATGAAAGTTTTCTTTTAATCATCAGGACCTTTTGGGTGATAGAGTTACAGAGCAAAGTATTCTTCATCTGTTGGTTTAATGTTTGTCTGCCCTGTAACACTAACCCACATAAAATTGGTGCAGCTCTTTATAAAGTTATTTTAGACTCTCAGCAGTGTACACAGATTTTGTAACCTTGGATAAAAGCACCTGAGTCGTGGTTTCAGTTTTACCCTTTTAGGCATGTGCAAAGTGCCCCAGCATATTTCAAGGATTTTGAACTAGAAAACTTCCTAGATATGGGTTATGGTTTCAAAGCTCAATTGATACACCCTATGTCAAGGGAATTACATCAAGGGAATGGTTCTGTGTCTCTTTAGATACTTAAAATCGATTAAAGCTTTGTGTTTGCTTAAAGGCTCCCATGGACTCTTTGTGGGGTTAATTATATTGGTATATATGCCCTGGCAGTTTTGGAGAGAGCACTCTGCCTGACTCCATCCTCTGGTTTTATGTCTGTGCTGAAGAGTTGATCCATCAGATGCTGAGTTTATGGAGTGGTTCATCTTCCAGTGATAGTGCTTGGCCCAAGCTTTTAGCACTAAGTTAAATTGCTCATCCATGTGAGATGGTAGACAGCTCAGTAGTGTGTGCTAGTAACTCACTTAGAGAAAAAAACAAGAGGCTGAATTAAGAGTTGAGTAGAGGATCCTACTCTGCCTACCTAGTACAGTGTGGCTTGTTTTTTTTCTCAGAATTGGTGATGAATCTTGAAAAATAAAAAATCCCTGCATTGTGGTAGGAAAATCCCTGCATTGTGTCAGTTCACCATCATGTTTCCTATATTTTACAATAATCACCCAAGTTATTGGGAAAGTTAGGGCCCCACAAGGTAATATAAATAGCACTCCATGTATTGTATCACTTGCAAAATGGAAGTCAGGGTACAAGGCATGGGAGAAAAGGACAAAACGACAAGCTGGTGATGCAGAAGTGATGGTAGGATTAGGGGCCATTACATGGTGCTACTTTGCATGGATTAGTGAGGGGTATATATATGTAAATTATTGTGCAGTATAATCTCTTCCTATTATAATCAGCTATCAGAAAGCAAAGTTGTCATAGTGCTGATATCAGTTTGTGGTTTTCTTCAGGTGGTTTGGTAAAGTTCAGATTTAAGGAAAGGCACGAAACTGGATGAAGTACAGACTTTTTTTTGCAAAGACCTCTGAATATGTTTTAAAGCCTGGGAGACAGGCAAGAGTCTGTGAAAGAGCTAAGGGAAGGAGAGAACAAGGAGAAGACAGTATACAGTGTAAGAAATTAGATACATGACACTCTAATTTATACACAAAGATATTATCCTAATGATAGCAAATTTGGAAAAGACAAGGTTAAAAAAATTGATGCGTAGGAAGCTCCTTGCCCTAATAAAATTAGAGTAGCTACTCTAATTGGAGTAACTACACTAAATGTTGGAAGGAGGAGGAACAGATTAAATATCTGGAATTAAAACAAAGACGTATTGTTACAGAGTGTAAGAAACACAAATGTCTGAAAGGAGACTGAAGTTTCTCACTTCATGATAGCCTTACCCCCCACATCATTTGGGTTCAGAAAACAATAGAGAGTGCTTCACCATGGTTAGGAAGTTTCTGGTACCCTCACTTTGGCTTACATGATAGGCTTGCATCAAAGGATGACAACCTGTTAATGCTGTGCAATTATTAAAAAAAAAAGGTGATAATGGCTCTGAAACATGGGGTCTGGATCTTAATGGTGTGTAAAGCTTTTATGAGTGACTGCCAAACAGTTTATGTTATTTCTGTCAGTTTGCAGGGAAAGGTGGTTTGCAAAACCAAGGGGGGCTTTGTAGTTAAGTTTTTTGTATCTGAGCAAATGACTTAAAATCACATTTAATTGTTAGTCTTAAATGATTTTTCATAAGCAAGATGACAGCTTCCATAAAATTGCAAAGATTTTGTACTCATAGCATGCTTCAGAAACATACTGAATTCTTCATGTATGCAGCCTTGCATTTCAGTTTTTCTGAGGTACCTTAATAAATAAAAGTGTATTTGTTTTGAGGTATTCAAAAGCAATGTGTATGTATGTGTTTGAATTCTAATGACTGGCTAAAGGTTTCTTTCTGATTCTGTTTCAGATGCATCCACTTGGACTGTGTAATAGCAATGATGAGGAAGACCTGTATGAATATGGCTGGGTAGGAGTGGTGAAATTGGAGCAGCCAGAGTTGGAGCCCAAGCCATGCCTCACTGTCCTAGGAAAGGTAAGGGGATAGTTTGGGGCTGCATGTAACTTTTTCTTGGAAGGATTAGTTCCTTTCTGAGAGAAAGCAGCAAGAAATACACCAAGCAAAAACTCCCTTTACTCCACAAAATATTCCTGTTTTGCCTGTTTTCACACTGGACACTTCAGGGAAAGATGCTGTTATAACTCAGTTGATAGAGATGGTGACAGGGAGCTGAGCATTCCCTTTTTGAACCTAACAAAGATGAAAGCAAAAAAGGCTGTTTAGCAGAAGCAGTATTGGAGCAGAAAGGGTGAACTGCAACTGTGATTCTTGGTCAAAGCAATAAAAACAAAAGCATCTTACTGGTTTTCCTTAGGTACAATTTTCTAAAAAGATATACATGAATTTCCTCTTTTTGGGGAAAGAGAAGCTTTCAAACCTAGAAGGATTTCTTCGCTTTCATCACAAGATAGATACCTCTAATGACAAGTGAATTTTATTGTACTGGTCAGAGAAATAAAAAATTTCATCTTCCTGGAATCTCGCCATGGAATGGGGCCTCTGTAAATTAATTTAGGTTTATACTGGTTTCTTTCCCTTTGTTTTATGGGGTGAAGTCACTAAGATGCCATTACTGCTCCCAAATATGTTAAAAAGGAAAGAAGAAAGGTGACCTTTTTTGTTCACACCTTAGAAGTTTTGAGTATTGAGGGTATTATAATTTTTGAGTATTGACATTTGGAGTCTAGAGGGGTTGAAAGTGTGTGAAAGAGCATAGGCCACAAGTTCTGCCAGTAACTGAGTAGTCGAAAACTACTGGAAAATAGGGGTTCATCCTAAAATCCAGCTGCCTAAATTTGTTAGGGTTGTGTTGGTAACTTCATGTTAACAGTGTATTAGGCAGAAAATAAAATCATAGGTTGGCATTTTTTAGGTAAAACTTGGCTCTGTAAATTTAGAAACAAAGCTTCTAAAAACTTCACCTTTCCAAGGAAATGGGAAACCATCTGCTGGTCTAAAAGTTACTGTAGGTTTAACTTGTGTTACTTGGTGAAAAACATCCCTTTAAGAAGTGACTTCCCTTTCTAATGAATTTCAGCATAATACAACTTTTTTTTTCTAACTTGGAAAGCTGTTTTTCTTTCACACAAATTCTAGCTGTTGCTTCTTTGTTCTTAGAAAGATAAAATCTGAGGATGAGGTCTTGTAAGGATGGGAATTAGAGAAGGTTCAGTCCTGAAAGATGCATGAGTAAACTCAAGGAGTAGGTTTAGTCTTGAGGCAAGCCAATTCAGTCCCATCTGTCAGGCTCTTGAAAATAATGTGAGGAAATAGATGTGCAAAATGGATAAAGAAAGTTGACCCATAGGTACCCTGCACAAAAAAAATATTACAAATATATACCTGACCCAGTGCTGTGTGCCCAAATCCCACCATGTCCTCTGTACTCCCCATGCCCCCAAAGCCACACCAGTCTCCAGAATAAGTTCAGCTCAGTATCTGCTGTTGTTAGCTTCGTAAAGCTTGGCCTGCTGAACAGCAGACTCTGGCTCTGCTTCAGGAGCTCTGTAGCATCCACTTTGATGCATAATGATGGTGATGTGACACAGGGTGTGTGCAGAGAGTTTGGGCACAGAGTTCCATATGTGTCAGTTTATATGCAGCAATTTCAACAGGTGAAAAAAGACTGGCCAAGGTTCAATCCTGCACTGCATTTCCTTGTTCTCTATTTTTTCTCTGTTTTTCTTTTCCTGAATACTTCTTCCCTGTTTCATGCTCTCCGCTGTAGTTTCTCCTCTCCATCTTTGGTTTGCAACCCTTCTGCTCAGTTCTCACTGTGCTCAAGTTACATCCTGATTTGGAAGGATTCCTCAGAATTCTTGGAGTATTGTTGAGTGCAGAGAGCAGCAGGAGCATCAGCCCTGAGCTTATTTCAGGTCTGTCAGTTAAGTCAGCCTGGTTATCTTACCAGTGAGAAGAAGTAGTATTGTAATTATCTGAGTCTCTGAAGAGTTCAGTTTCCATGCAGTTTGGTACAAATTGCTATGTAAGGATTCAACATTCAGGAGTGTGGCCTGTAAACTGTTTTGCCTGGGTAAATATCAAACCTGCTCAATGTGTATATGTGTCTTCTTCTGGTTATTTTTAGTATTTGGCAGCTGACTTAAAAGAAAATGTAAAAGGGAAAGGAATGGAAGAGGAAGAGGAGAGGAAAGGAAAGCGAGAGAGAGGAGGAAAAATAGAAGGGAAAGGAAAAGCAAGGAAAGGAAAATGGGGGAGGGAAGGGAAATTGAATAGGGAAGGGAAATGGAACTTTTTCCATTTAGAAAAGGAGGAAGAAATCAAGGAGTGCAAACCTACTGCTGTCCCTCATTAAGTTTGATTTAACCTGCCCCCAAGGTGGGGCATCATGGAGATGATGTTGTCGAAAGTTTGGAATATGGCGAAGCAGAATGTAGACTAGGTAAAAGCTGTAGAGGTAAATTGCATGACACATGAATCTAGTAAAAAGTTGTATGGTTTTATTCTTACTGTTGGTTTTGGTTGTTGAGGTCTTTTTTGATTTTGATTTGTTCGTTTGGATTTTTTGGGTTTTGTTTCGTTTTTAGTAAAACTCTGGTCCTAGAGTGTTTTTAGAAGTTCCACTCTCCTTGTTTATCCATGGGTAGCTGTACAGAATTTAATCTGTCCATTTTTGTACTGATTTGTAATTCATACTAATTTTGTAACTGCTCATCCCTCTTAATCATTGCTCGTCCTTCTTCATAGGATGTAATGGAAATGAAAGTGTTTAAAAAAAAGTCTCTGCTATTAAGAGTGCCCATGAAAACTGGGCCCTGGTTGAGGCAAGGAGTGTGTGTGGCAGCTGTGTTTTACCACTACCTTTGATCACAGTGCAGCCCTGTTTGAGGCCATGCTGCATGCAGGCAAAGCAAAGGCCTGGGTTTTACTGATCTTATGAGCTCCTGAATAGGGCTAGAAGGGGAATGACAGAGGAAGAAGAAAGCTTTTGGAAATGAAAAGGAAACCCCGTGAACCCGACCAGCATTATTGGCTGGATTTGCCTACCAGGGAGCCGCTCAGTTTCTGCCAGGCTAATTTTGCTTCAGCTTCTCTCCCCCACACCCCCGACCCCACCTCCCCCTCTCTCCTTCTTTCAGAGTTTTTTTGTTTTTGAGGCATGGCTGTAGTAACTTGGTTCTCAGGCTGGGAACCCACTGAGCTGTTGCCATGGTCACTGGGAAGCTCTTGGTGCCATGTGCTTCAAAGGGAACCTTTCCCCTCCTGGAATTCCTGCCTTCTCTCTGCATGCAGCACAATGAGACTCCTTCACTGCTCCAGCAGTGGGGCTGTGCTGGAGGAAGGGAAAAGCAGGCTTGCCTGCAATACTGATTGCCTGCCTGCATCCTGGCAGGGCTGGGGAGCTGGAACTGGGTGTTCTTTAAGGTCCCTTCCAAGCCAGACTACTCTGGGATTCTGTGATCCACTGTTCTGTGATGGCCCCATACCTGCATGTGTCCTGTGCTTCCCAAAATGCAGAACCCTGTTCTTCCCCCACCCCAGTAATTTTTAAAGCAAATTGCATCTGTCAAGACTGTGAAATACAATTCAGCAATACCACTGTTTTTTATTTCAGTACATGATAGTGAGGAAATGCTGAAGATTTGTTTAAAAGTAGCACTTCTTCCCTTTCTGCAGGATTGAAAGTCCACAAGAAAGGATTTTGTTCTTCTTTCTCTTCCAGGGACTGCTCTTTTTCTGTATTAATAGGATATATGTATTTGAGGATGTGCTTCTGAGTATAACCTAACAAAGACAGGATGTCCCTGCTACTACAGCTTCCTGTTTTCTTCAGATGAAAGAAATCTGTAATATGAGGAAAATCCTAGCAGTTCTTCCAATATCCATTCACTTCTTTTCTGTCTGTTAAGAGCTCATGTACAAAAATTTACACAAATACTAACTAGGAGAATCTCTTTTTTTTTTTGCCATGTCATCACCATCATTATTATTATACTAGTTAGGTTGGGACCAGAATCATCGTAATTTGAAAGTGCACTAAACAGTTGAAATGTGATTCCTAAACTTTTGTTTAACAATTCAGTTTAAGTGTAAAAATTCTTATAAGGTAATCAAATGAGAATTTATGGGGCTATGTTGGTAGTTTAGATCCTGAATAAAGAGAGATCTGTTCTAAGACTAGAGGAACAAGAAGGCCTGTGAGGAGTCCATTTTCATCTTTTTCTTTCAGAGTTACTAAAACTAATAAAAAAAAGGCAAATTAAACAAAAGCAACTTACACCTTTTACATTAATAGCCTAAATTAGGCAATCAGTTATATGTTCAAAATGGAATTGCTGACAGTGTAAGTATACCTTTTGTTTCTTGATGACATTATTTTATATACAGTTTGGATAATTTCCAGTAGAAATGGATTCAGTTCAGTTGTAGAAATGCATGTTGAATTTAACAAATGCTCTTCCATGCTAAACTCGTCCAGAAATGAGGAGTGAACTGTGCCATAGATTAAGATCTAAAATTAATGAGAGACGTGTCTAAAACCAGCTGAAATGTGGAGAGAGGAAAGGTTCGTGTATGGATCATACAGTGGAAGATGCAGGAGGAAAGAAAAGAATTGGATCAAAGCCAAAGAGGGGAGAGCTCAAAGGAGTGGACAAACAAGGGCTGGATCAGGTTATGCAGTTCAGAAGTGGCAGCTCTGTCAGGTTTTCATTCATGGGTAGTGGTGAGCTCTTCCCACTGGTAACTAGTGCCAGCAATCTGCTACTGAATTACTTCTCTGACTCTCTTTCCATGTTCCCTGCACAGTTACTAAAAGCATCAGCTATTCATGAACAAAGGCTCTCTCTTGTGTTTCTCCCTCTGGGCACTCCTTAGATTTGCCATTGTTGGATTGATTGCTTTAAATAAATGTCCACTTTTAGAGCTGAGTCCTTAGCAGTCCCCACCACCATCTTCACTCCTTTCTAACCAACTGTGGAGCACAGCTGCTTCTCCCTTAAGCTAAAGAAGCAGCTGTTGTTGCACTCCATGTGTTACTGGAGTTCAGCTCAGTCAGATCTCCCAGTGAAATTAATGGAAGTCAAGTAAAGACTAAGGAACAATTATTTAAGGCATGCCCCACATACTACTACTACTACTACTACTACTACTACTACTACTATGTAAATACTTTTCATGTCTCTTAAGTTTTTGGACCCTCATTATTCAATGTGCCTTTTAAGCCTTTCGAATATTGAGAATTGTTTTAGTTTTACATGCAGAATCTGCCTGTTTCTCTAACAGGAGAAATGCATAATGGTAAACATGTTGGAAGAGCTGTAGAAATGGAGTTTGAAACAGAAATGTGAGAGAGCAAGTAAGTGCTGCTGTGTTGGAGTATAGAAATGAGCACAATAGAAGGCTGGCAAGCAGAATCAGATAAATGGACCAGAAAGTGAAGAAAATAAGGAGCAGATATGGAGGCAGGGAATGGAATTATTTAGGACTTCACAGATGAGTGACATGCCTAATTTTGGTGCACTAGGAGACAGAAGGCTTTGAAAGAAATTGGAGAACTTCGGAATGTAACCAGAGCTGCATCAGAGGGACTCCAATATTCAGAATAAAAGTTGGGCAGATACAATCGACAGTGGTAAAAAGCTGGATCCTAAGAAATTGCAGACAAAAAGTGGGAATGTTTTGCAATGATTTTCACAGGACTGAAAGGAAGGAAAGAGAAAGAAAAAAAAATTACACAAATTGTGCTGCATATCCTACTGCTTTGAGATAATTTGCCAGAACATGTTTTTCTGCTCTACACATTTTATCTTTTTGATGACCAGGTGATATCTAGAGGTGTGGTTTTGGATAACATGATGATTTAACATTTGTACTGAGTTCAAGGAAATGACTCCAAATGAAACAAGTGATCATGCTGTGAAGTCAAAATGAATAGGAAGTGCTTTTTAGTCAGCGTAGGGAGTACTGACCGAGTTCCTTGCAATTCTGGCAGGTTAGTTTTTGAACCTTAGAGCTGGATGTATTTGTGACATGAATTAGGTAATATAGATTAATTATGTATTATTAATATTTGCATTGCTGTGGCCTTAGAACTATTCAGTAAGGATATGAAACTCTCACAGAAACCATTAAAATATCAAAAGAATGTTATGTATTCTAGGGCATCAGTGTCTCAGTTCTTGGCCCATTGGTGTTTTGTTCCATTGGTAAGCCAAGAGAGTACATCACAGACATGTAATTTTTCAAAATGCTCAAATACCTTGGTCTCTTTGGGATGGGAAGAGAGATGGACCTTAGCCCTGAGGATCCCAATAGTGAGCTTTTCAGTGGGTGTAGGGGGGGAGGAAGCATTTGCAAAGGGCACAGAATCCATGGGCTTCAGGTCCACGAACAGTGTTGAAACTCCCAGAGGGTCGCTTCAGCTGAGTGTAAGGGACTAATGAGCCAGTCTGACTGTTTATGGGCTGTGGTTAACCTCTTGCAAGTTTGGATTTCCTGTCGCCAGCAATGAGCTGTGACCGCCAGCACCACAGTGTTAATGATGAGGTAGGGGCTGATGAATGGCTGGACTCCAGACAGCAGCCTTCACTGGCAAGGAATCAAGTGGCTAGAGGGAGAAAAACACTGAAGTCTACAAGGGAAATAATGCAATCTCCAGAACCTATAATTCCCATGTTTAAAAAAAGAAAGGGATAAAGAAACTGGCGACAAATTCAAAACAAGTGAAGCTTTTATCTCTGCATTCTGAATAGAAGATTGTTCTTCAGCAAAACTGGCTGTAAAAGCCAGGCCAGTTAAAACAATATGCAGGCTGCTTGCCTCCAAGTAACCAGAAATTGTTGGCTCGGAGTAGCCTGTTCTGAGGAGCCAACCTGCTGGGAGACGTTATCCAAGCAACGGCTTGAATGTAATTCCTCCCGCTGTGGAATGGCTCTTTGGCAAATGAAGACCCTAATTAGAGATGGAAGGGTTTCTATTTTGTTTTTCTTTAATCCTTGCCCCGAGGCCTCTGCAATACAGCCATGTCTCTGCTTGCGTGGAGAGAAGTTTCCAGTTTCCCTTTGTAACAAAAATCCTCCACCTTTTTCATTTTTGTTTTCCCCTTCTTTTTATCTTTTTTCCTTTTTTAATTTTTTTTTTTTACAGAGTCAACAAACTAACAACAAGGGCCCACCACAGTTTGGGACCTTGAAACTAAACTAATCCAAAACCAGGGATAACTGTTTGGAAGAAGGGCTATATCATCCTGTATTAGCCAGCCATGAACATGAAAAGTTGCTAGCTAAACTGGAATAGAATCAGCAGTCTCCTCCAGGATTCCAAGGGAATCTTACATGCTTTTTTTGTTCATTTAGAAAGATTGAAGTGCCTTACTAGGGCTTACGTGCCTTTCTGTAGTCTTGGGTGCAGATGCTCATCCCTGACAAAGAGGGCAGAACCTCCAGGGCAGCGGACTGCAGCACTTTGATATGTGTAGAAGTGAAAATACCTTTGCTGCTTCTCAACTCACCTTAGTATAAATCATGTCTATCTGAACATACTGTTAGGGATTGCATGCAGGCACTTAATAACCCTGCAAAGAGCACTGCATTTTCTGTCACTGCTGAGATATGGATTTATTGTTTCATCATCTCAGATCATTGTGTTATCTCTAAAATGTCCTTGTTCACAGTAGATACCAACCTATTGATGAAGGTCAGCTGAGGGTGAGGCTAAGCAAGACAGATGATACTAAGATGATAAAATTTACAGTTTTTGAAGGTTTTGCCATTTCTCTTTCTAAATACAAGACAATTCTTCTAATTCTTTGTTTTCCCTTTTGATGTACATAAATACCAGTCTATAATTCTAAAGTTAGTATCCTATTAGAGCACATGCCTATTGGAGGAGCTTTAGTACATTCTTTTCACACAGCTTGAGTACTCTAGGGATGGCTTTTTATAGTGGTCTGCATTAATAGTTTCTTTAATTTACACCTCCCCCAATGCTTTTTTAGATCTGTTTTTTATTCTCTCAGCACCACAACTTGCTTGCATGGATATTTACACAATTATCTTAGGTCTAGTTTGTTGTTTCTATCCATCTAATTTCAATCCATGCTCAGTGCAAAGGTTAAGAATTATCTGGGTTGCCTGTAGTGGTATTTTACAGCACAGGATATAGTACATGTTCAGTACATAATTTCTAAAATATCCTCATCTTGTGACCATTATATTTCAAAGGTAATTGTATATAGAGGTTCTGGGAAAAGCTTGAAAGGTTAACCATCAGTTGTTGTGAATGCAGCCCCCCAGTTCTTGCTGAGTGTGCTAGGTTCTCTGTGAATATGTAATCTAGTTCAAGACCCCAGTCCCCTCCTTTGATCTTTTCCAGTGCTCACCCTTCTCTCTGTGACTGTGCCTTGTCATAGCAACAAGACTGCTGGCCTGCAAAATGGTCTGTGATAGCAGAGGTCAGGGGTTTGGGAGTGCAGTCTCATGACTCTGAAATGTGTCTTAAGAGATGTGCAACCAGCAGGCTTTGCTGTGTTCAAGATTAAATAAGTGCCTTTTTCTTACTGTTTTTACTTGGTTTAGACTCGTAACTGATAAAAGTGTTTCTCCCTAACCCCAGAGAAGAGATACACTTTAGTTTCCTTGTTCTTCATTTTAACTAAGAGCCTGTCAGCACTAAGTGGGATGAATCACATTGGTGTGTATATATATTGTTGATGTGATTATGTATTGCATGAAGTGATAGTTTTTTTTAAAACTACAATTACATAGCTTTCTAAGATTTGGTTTTTTTTATAGAGAGGTATATTGGGTTTAAGTTGTGATTATGTTTTTAAATTTAAAAATGCTGCTTCACACTTTCTATACTTCTTAATTGGTTAGCAACTGTTGTAATGCTGTGTAAATCAGAATCTATAGGGCATGTGTATAAAACATATCACCAAGTGCCAGAAAAGTTGAGTATTCCAATCAGGAAGGGGTTTTATGCTGGTGTGAGGGGAGTTTGACTGCCTTATTTTGGTATTCCGCCTTTGTTTTCAGACAGAAATATGAAAGCTCCTTTTCCATTATCTCAGAAAAGGTTTGAAATGGCATCCTGTTTATGCTTGGCTTAACTGAGTTTCTGGAATTACCAGGGAATTGTACATTAACAGGTCTGAAGCATCAGTTGGTTAATTTGTAACTTTGGCTGTTTGCAAAGTAGATGGGTGTCCTTTTCTCCTTCCTCCTCTGCCCTCCAGAACTGGCCTGTGGCCTGGCTTGCTAGCTCCAGTGTTGGTTCAAGGGATGAGGTAGTTTTTGTGATTGATTGAGCCTGATAGCAATGTGGGGGGAGAAAAGAGAGAGGGGGTGCCTGTATTGTTCAGATGTTGTCTGTATTCTGTGTAGATCTGAGAGAAACAGAGGTTTTTGCATTTTCACAGTTGGGAAGAAAGGGTGTATTTGACAGAATGCTGTAGGGTTTATGTAGGGTTCTTAATGATGAGCAGGTTTGGATTTTATTGCCCAGCTTCATGTGATGCCATTTCTGCTATACTGAAAATCTAATGCTGCCATCCATAGAATGGGGGTGCAGTTCATACCCACTGCTTGCTTTAATAGGGCTGGACCTCACTTTGAGGTATTCCTCTCTCCTGAAGAAGTTCAGGACTTTGAGAGCATCAGGGTCAGAATACCATTCAGCTGACTGGAATGGCAAACTGGCAGTGGCAACATCTCCTTGTCCCAACCTGCAGATTGACCATGCATTTATGTAAGAGCTAGTGGGCTCCTCAGCATTAGAACTTCCTGGGTTTGTTCATACTTAACTGAGGATTTCTCAAAACTGCAGAAAGTTAAACCCTGATAAGGTAGGCTCCTAATGCTTATTTCAGCACCAAAGTTGTCCTCTGCTAATATAAAAAAAAATCAAATTAAGACAATTTTGCAGAAGTGTCGTAGTTTAATTACACAAATACAGCAAACCTGTACTAGAAAAGCTAATATTCTAGAACCCAATACTTTACATTCTGTATCATACCTCAGTAATATTCTCTACATCTCTGTCATCTCACTTGATCTTGATATGGAGAAAACAGGTGCAAATCAGTTGATATTGGAACAGACTTTGTTACTTTTGAGTCTGCTCAAGAGAAGACCAAGACAACTGAATTGCTACATTCATCATTTATTTTGGTGAAATACTGCAGTTGGAAATTCCTTCAGCTGTATTCCCAGCAGTCAAGATTGTTGAAATCCTTGACCTGCTTTTCAAGAGTAATAAAGCAAGATACTGCACCTTTTCATTGAAAATCTTGTTCCTTGGAGTCACAGAGTTTGCAAGTTGCATGTCACTGAGTGTTGCTCATATGTTACCAGTGTGCTATGTGAGAGGCTGACTTCTCTTATTTCAAAGGGCCAGAAGACAGCTGATGATAGAATCAGCTATGAGAAACTTTCCACTTAACACCGCTTGCATAATCCCACTCTTTTGTCAGATTAATGACCACTGACTCCACAATGTGGAGAGATCTGACATGGACTGTTGGATCTGATGAGCTGGGAATATCCAGAAAATATGCCTCAAGTTCAGTAATTATTAGTTCATAGAGAAACTGGGGGGCGGAAAAACCCTCAAAAACTATCAGGAAATTCAGGCTGGCTCAGTTCTCAGCTAAATAAGGATGTACAAACCCATTTTATTGACTACTCTGTTCAACAGTCTCTGCACTGATACAGAGTAATACCATATTTTCTGCCCCAAAACCCAGATGTACTGAAAAAAGGAATGGCATGAGGTAAAAGCTGTTTTCCTATATCCTTACTCCTGTGCTTCCCGTCTTGATCATTTTGGTGGACCAGCTAATAATGCTGACACCTGATGGAATAGTTTGCTAAAAGGAGTTTACTGGCATCTGTGCTGGTTATTCCTTAAACCATTGCCCAGCCTCTTCTTCCCCATCTTTATTTTCTTAACCCAGGGAATAAATCAACTCTCTCGTGCAGAACATACCATAATTATAATTATTTGTTAACTAGACTGTACTAAGTTCCAAGAAGATAATACCTAGAGTTGAGTGAACAGTTCAACAAATCCAGGAAGAGAGATAGTTAGTTAGTTTTTAATGTAAAAACATTCGTGAGAACATAATTTTAGAACAGCAGGAAATACCTGTGGCTTACACAGGCAGCCCCTACTTTTAAAGCATCCTTTTCTCCCTTCAGTCCATCAGTATTATCTAGGATGTTAACTGAAAAAAAGTTAATTTATAAGTAGTAATCTGGCTCTACCAATAGTCATTTTCAACAAAAGGTACTCTTTTAATAGATGTGTAATGCATTACTATATTGATGTAAATGGCAGAGCTTACAGTGCTTAATGAACTTTGATCTCCCCACCTATGGTTCAAGCCTCAGTCTTTCTCTCACCTCTAATTTATTCACTCTCTGCAGTCCATTAGATTAAAGAGTCATGTCCTCAGGTGGAAATACTACTGAATACTGTCAGGAAGGTCTAACTCTGGCAAAGAAGTAAAGGTAATGAATAATGGTTAAAGTTGGTATGATTTTCTCTTAGAGGGGAACCTTGTTAAGTAGCTTTTCTTATGATGGTTTCTCCAGTGTTGCATACAAACTGAAACATTAATTGGAATGAGACCAGACTAGAAAGCAGGGGAGGAGGTGTTTGCCATGTTCATATGTGCAAGCACGCAAGGTCCTTCAAGAGTTCAGGAAGGAGCTGAACTTCCCACTGCTTTGACTGTTGCTGTCCTACCTGACTTGAAGGAACGAGAGGAACAGTGCACCTGTTTAATAATTAATTATCTGGTCCCTTGGGATGAAAGTTTGCCTCATCAAGGAAGTTGTTACTTCCTTATTGTATTTGCCTGGCCCACAGGGAGGTAGTGCAGAGCTCTTAAAATCTCTCTGGTGTTCTTTGAGGTAATAACTTAAAATTCCTCGGGCTGGAGATGTGGGGAGGTACTTTTTCTTGCACTTCTGTCACGTGTATTTCCTCTTATCTTACCTAGATTACAAGGCCTCATAAATTCTGCTAGATTTTAATCTGAGACAGTATTTAATGTGCATTTTATTGATAATGTCCATTGCTCTGTAGTAGCATAAGCTGTAGACTCTGAACACAGGGATGGACTGGGAAGTTGTTGTCACTATGAACAAAGTGATCTCTTGAATTACTAGAAGTGCAATTACCATTTTTTGTTTGTTTGTTTTCTGTTACTCTATACAAAAGAGGAAGAATACTGATACGTAGTGATAGTCATTTGTTTTAAGCCCTAGAAGACAATCACAGAAAGAGATAAGCCTGGCAAACGCATGGGAATTGAATTGTAGAAATGTCTTGTTTGTCACAAGTATTTTAAATGCAAAGGTAAAGCACGTACTGCATTAGCTTCTTTCCCCCCCTCATCCAGCTGGTGTTTATTTTTGATGTAGGTTTGGTTACTTTGCTGAGAAAAATGATTTGAGGGAGTCTAAATGCTGGCTAGCCCAAAAAGAAAAAATCACGTGCCTGTTACAGACTGGCATTCTTTTAAGTGGGACTTAACACTGCTGTGTTATTTTGAGCTGCCCTGATTACTGAGCAGTGGACAGGGTATTTTCAAAGACACTTTAATTATCCTGCGGTATTTTCGGGGATGCGGAGGGAGGCCCGGCAGGTGTTCCGAGTTGCCCCGGAGCCGCAGTCACAGGTGCGCTCGGGGCCCGCCGGCTGAGGGCAGGAGGGCAATGCCCAGCACAAAGGTGCTCCCGCTCCCGCTCCGGCTCCCGCCCGCTCGCTCGCACTGCGTTACTTCCCTCCACAGTGCCCGGTTTCCAGGCCGAGCTGGAGGCGGGGGAGGCGGAGGCAGCTCCGCTCTGATCTCTGGCCAGCGGAACCTGGCCGGTCGGACGGGTCGCCGCGGAGCTCCGAGCCCGCTGGAGAGGCTGGCGCCCAGCTCCCCGTGCGGGCTGCGGCTCCCGGGCTGTGCCCCGGGGTGCTGGGGGCGGCGGCAGCGCCTCGGTACCCGAGTACGGACACGGCTCTTTAGCACCCGGGGCCTTGCGCAGGGAGGGCCGGGCTCCGCAGTGCCTCCGGCAGAGCCCGGGAAGTTTCGCAGGAGCCAACGCACCGCCTTTCCCTGGGGATCAGGATTTAAGCCNGCTGTGCGCGGCCGCCGCTCCCTCAGAGCCGCGGGCGGGAAGCGCCGGGGCTGCGGGGGAAGGCGGCCGGAGCCCTGCACGGCTGGGGCTGCGAGTGAGCGTGGCCACAGCGAAACCAGCGCCGCAGCAGGCAGGACGGCCACACGGGTGGCACCCCCGTTTGCTGTTACCCGCTGCAGTACGGTTTTTTGGCTCGGTGCTTTTCGTTTCTCAGCACCTGGTGTGGTGGAAACTTGCTGCTCGTTCAGTGTATTCACGCAGTTAAAGAGTTTTTATCAGCGCTGATCTAAAAAATCTTTTAAAAAATCTCTTCAGAGATCAAGGGGCCTTGCTTTGTTGACTGATCATCCTGAAAAAAACAATCTAAATAGCCTGAACAGTTCTGTGAGCAGTGCACGTCTGTAAGGGGTGCCTTCCAGGGAAACCTGGATGAGCCCTCACCTCAGGGCTGCTGCAAAGGAGAATGGGTGGTAGATTCCTTTTAACTCTTCCTCCCCAGCAGTTCTTAGTCATTAACCAGGTGTGCCGACTTCAAAGGGGACAAATACCTGGTGGGCTGAGAAAAAGCTCCCATTTGGGAGTTGGTTTCCCTCGTGTGCTGTCTGATGGGCCTTGTTGATTTAAAATAAAAACTAAATACGAAAATAGAGCAAAGAAAGTGACCTGTATGTATTCAAACCAAGTTCTCTGTATCACCAACATTGTTCCTGGAAAATGCTGAGTAATAATTTCATAATTTTATCACTTTTATTGGTTTTGCTTATATCTCAATGTAAGTTCATATTCTGGTAGTCTCTGTGGAGGGCCAGCACCTTCTTGTTTAGTACTGTGATGGTGATAGCTGTCATCGCCTGGAGAAACAGTTTCTTGCATTCCATGTCCATAAAGACAATAAGATTTTGAAAAGTATCTGGGAAATGTCTGCTTTGTGGAGCCACTGAGCAACATTTGAACAGTACATAACCTACAGAGGCACAGTGGCAGAAACAGGTTAAAAACCCTGTGTTAGCCTCGATGGTTAAAATACTGTTTTCTCTATCCCAGAGGATTTTAATATCTTCCAAAACATTCTCTGTGCAGTTGGTAACTCCAGGCATTTTGATGAAAAGCTGTGCACTTATGTAGGTCTGATCAGCATAAGAGGCATATGCAACAGTTCTGACCTCTGATGGCCAGAAAAAGCAGTATTCTCTGAGGCACATTTTGCAAAGATTGTGATATGTTAGTTTGTGAGAATGACACTGAAAAACTGTAAAGAACCTGGTCCACCTTAATTTTCTGCACTACTGAGCTTGTCTCCACCCCAAATCATAGAGAAGATTGATTTTAATGGCACTTCCAAGTAACATGGAGGGAAAAGAATTTTTAAAAAAATTGTGTTTGAAGTCTTTAGAGAGTCTGAATCTCATTTGAATTCCTTTAAAAGGTTATTGAAAGAGGAGTTTGAGAAGGAAGGAGCAGAGAGACTGCAGAAACTTCGGTGAAGTTTAACTACTTTCCATACTGGTCCAGGAACTCCTGTGTTTGTAATTGTTCTGTTGTTTGTTTTATCTGCACAGAAGCACAAAATGTTACATATTCTATCTGGAGATGAGGAGAGGGAGTAATTTTTGAGTTAAGAAGTTACCTTTTGGGGTGGGACTGAGGATGCTGTCTTTCTTATTGCAGGCAAAACGAGCAGTACAGCGAGGAGCTACAGCGGTCATCTTTGATGTTTCTGAAAACCCAGATGCCATTGATCAGGTACGAAGCAATGTCAGGCAGGCAGCAATGTAGGTGTTGGGAACCTGGTAGAAAGGGGAAACTTTGGGGAGTTAGATTTTCCTTCTAGCTTTTGCTACAGTCCAGAATCCAGGTCTGGGATTACGGTTTTGAAAGAGGATGGAGCCAAGTTTTTTGTGGCCCATTATCTGATCAAGGAGGTTTTCTTTGCCCAGGTCTGTGTACCAAACACAGGATGTTTGGCCCTATCCAGCCTGTGATCAATAGTGTTGTTGAACAGCTGCTCTTTGTGAGATTGTGAAACAACTTTCAAACCTGATTCTAAACAAGTTTCTTCTGAAAACTTATAACCATTTCTTTCTCATTTACAGCTGATGATTTCTGCCTATGCATTTTGTGGACAAGCAGGGTTTTTCTTCTTTTTCTGAGTCTTGTTATAACTTTCATCTTTTTATTTGAAGTGGGTGAGGTAATAGCACTATGAAAGGCTTCAACATACTTCAGCCAATTCTGAGTTATTTCACTGAAGAAACACAAGCACAAAAATAGTCTGCATTTGGTTTAGTTCTGTTTTGTCTTGAAACAAAACTTCTGTTTCTGTTACAGCAGAAACAAGTGGAGCTGAAGGTTTTTAAGTGCAGCCTGTATTTCTTTGGGGAAAAGAGAGATCATCAATGTTTACATTGAAAAAGCTGGCTTTAATTCTGAAATGAGCATCTGTTGGACAAACGAATGCAGAAGACTCTGTGCAATGGATGCTTTGAGTCCTGTGGTCTGCATGTGCATCAAAGTTGCAGCCTTGGTCATGGAAACGTTCACAGGGATATTTTTTCCCTTTTCTATGCAGGGAAAATGTCTTCACAAAGATGCGATCTGTCTTTTTCCATTTTTTAACTCTGTGTTACAGCTTCTGGTTACTTTCAGCCACTCTGCTCTGGACTTGGGAAGCTGAGTTACTGTCTCTTGCTCTTTTCCCTCTAACAACAACAACTTTCTTTGCTTGATTATAAATAATAAACTGGGTTCATCCATCCCCAAGAGCTGGGAGCCTAGTCTAGTGGATGTTTGAGTATCTTGGGTGTACTAATAAAATGGTAGAAGGTTAGTGGCTTAGAGCAGTAGCTGACAAAAGTAGGCTCTGTTAGATAAAATAGCAGTAGCCTGTGGAAACACTGGCAAACAGGAGAGGTATGACTGGATGTAGCTTTCATACTCTGAAAGTAACAGTTGCTGGATTGGCTCTGTTCTCATGCTGCTCTGGAGCTTGTTTTTAATGGATTTTTGATTCTAATCTAAAGTCTTCAGAACCCTTGACATCAGGTGTGCTAAGTAATTTGTATTTAAAATAAGTACCATTTTGGCACTCAAAATGGAATTGTGGAAAACAATGACAGATAACAGTGGAGGAAAAACTGACAGGAGGTAATCTGGAGTATCTTTGGTTCAAATGAAATATCCTCAGACACTAAGGGGAGCTGTTCAGGAAGTTTTCTCAGGTATGCTTGTTACCAAGCACAAGAAGAAATAAGGGAGTTTGCTTTGAAAGGGAGGAGTGGAGTATTATGAAAGGCAATCCCTCCTGCCAGTCAATGAACAGAAATTGTAGGCAGGCCTGACTAGAAAAATTGTCCTCAGATAATTTGGTAGATAACAGATAAAATCACTTTGCCTAAATGGGGTTTATTCCCATTGATCTGAGTATCTCCTGGTGTAAATTAAGAATGAAACCTTTATTTTTAGAAACGCTCTCTGAAGTCTGACTTGTTTCTTAGTTTTGCTTTTGCATATTTAAAGAGGAGTAACAGCACCCAGGGCATTGTGTTTAGCAAGAGCCTGACAATGTGCAAAAGTGACTGAGGAATGGGGAGAATTCTTTCTTAGACACGAAATCATGAGAGAGAGAGAGAGAGAATGTGTCAGGGAATGGAAGGACAGTGATTGGATTTGGCCCTAGAACAGCAAGCCTTGTAGACACATAGGATCCCTGGATACTTCAGCTAGTTTTTAGCTCATCACAAAACACCTGCCTTAAAAGTAGTTTGATCAGTGTTCTCAGAAAATCCATCAAATACTAGGAAGAATCAGTTTTAAAAAGTCCCAGTGAAATCTGTTATCATCATCCTTTAATCAGGATGATGGACCAGTCAGCTGGTAATTTCTACGTGGTTTAGCCAGAACTCACAGGCAGCTGTCAACAATGCAGATACGTTAATCTCAGCCCTAAGATACTCTTGTTCTATTTGCTCCCATTCCTGTCATCTCACTCCTTTTCCTTGTACCATTTCCATCTGCTTGTCAGTGCATTGCTTGTTTTGTATCAGCCAGCCTCTATACCAGTGTTTTTCTTGTAAGTCAGAATAAGCTATATGAATTTATGGTGTTGGTGCCATTTTTTTACAGAACAATTATCCTGTCTAGTTATTACCCTCTCTGGTATATAATTTAGCACAGTGTTGTTCTGGATTTGTTGGCTAGAGAAGTTGCACCTTCTCCACCCTTGAAGGTTTTCAACATCTGACTGGATAAAGCCTGAGCAGCCTGGTTTGATGTCATAGCTGACCCTGCCTTGACCAGGAGGTTGGGCTCATGTCATGCCTTCCCACACACATTTTCTGATTCTATGATTTGGCCTTTTTGACAAAACGCAGCTGTGCCTGGAAGGAAGTTTTGGGGTGAATTTGGGGTCTACTCATATGCTTTAGTCTTTGAAGCCCCCATCCTGCAGTCAGTAGGTCTCACCGTTGCTAGAACGTCAAGTATTGAATGAGTTTGTTGAGTTAAACAGCAGAAATTACTAACTTAACTTGGCTGGGTACAAAGAGCCTGAAAGACAGGACTCTGATATGAGATTGTTCAGAAAGCTGAAGAAATTTCAATGTGAATAATGTTGAAGTTGAAAGTTTGGTAAAATGTAGCAGGACAATTTTTTTGGAATCTGCAGATTTTTATTCTTCAATGTGAGGTTTAACATTATGGTATTAATATATTCATGGGTACATGATGCAGCTGAGTTAAAGCTGCTGTTCAGAAATAGCACTTGCTTATCCTTAAGCTTACTTTTGGTCCATTAAAAAAAGGGCAGCATAAGTCTAAAGTTTAATTCAGGTTTAATTCTGTGGAATACTTAACTGAAGGTCTGTGCTAGAGCAGAACAATCAGTGCTTGAAATCAATTCTGCGTTCATATTCCATTATGATTCTCTGCATCGGCCAGAAGGAAGGTGGTTTTCTTGAAATATTCCTATTTTTCTTTTATTCTAGCTGAACCAGGGCTCAGAGGATCCTCTGAAGAGGCCAGTGGTGTATGTGAAGGGTGCTGATGCTGTCAAGCTAATGAACATAGTGAACAAGCAGAAAGTGGCACGGGCCAGGATTCAGCATCGCCCCCCACGGGTGAGATTTCCACATTCTTTCTCTGGGTATCACAGTGCTGTTGTCACTTCAGGCAGGGCTTGCTCACCATGCTGAGGGTGAAGATGTTTTGATGCCTCTTAGTGCATTAATACATGCGAAAATATGTTGGCCTAAATAAACTGAGTAACTGCACTGTGGACAAGCAGCTGCACCTGGTGTAAGTACAGAATCCACAACATGGCATCTGCTGTCTTTCAGAAGGATATTTTGAGTATATAAATGGCTAAAAAATTCACACAGTAGGACTTTTCCTTTCTCTTGAATAAGTAACTTAGTTATTGCACAGTCCAGGTGGTTCAGTTTTGTAAGGGGGTCTGCCCTGTGTTAACTAATAAATCTGTGTAGTATCTTAAACATGGATTAATTATGAGATTATCTGATATTTGTAATATAAAATAGTTTTCCCAGACTTTTTTTTTCCTGACACTCTCTACATATAGTTCACAGAAGAAGAACAAAGCTAGATGTCATCCATGTCCCAGTTACCACTTGGGTTTGTTTCTTTAATGGAATCCTTCTGTTAAAAAATGTGTTTGAGAAGTGAACCATTTCGTGAAAACTCAAATGCTGATTTTCAATCACTTACATGATAAGCAACCCAGTAATCTATAAGAATTTGTATTGGTGTGATTCAGGTTAAAAAACCTTGATTTTGCAGTTCAGAGACTGTAAATCTGACATCTCGTGATTGGAATTCTGGCTATTCCATTCACTTGCAGTGGCACATGAAAGCCAGATTTTGTCTCATAACATCCCAGTTAATGAACAGAACAATGTTCACTTTTGCCATTCTGACTATGTGCATTCAGCAATGGCCCCTGAGAAATTAAGAGAAACAACAGATTTGAGTATGATCTAAAGGAAGGAAAAATAATACTTTTGTTTTCATTTTTAAGCAACCCACTGAGTACTTTGATATGGGGATTTTCCTGGCCTTCTTTGTGGTTGTGTCTCTTGTTTGCCTCATCCTTCTTGTCAAGATCAAACTGAAACAGCGACGTAGTCAGGTAAGAGCAGTAATGGGATATTCACTGAAAGCTGAAAGTTAGCTTCTCTTACTTTGTCCTAAAACATGCTTGCAACTTTTGGAAATGCAGGACACTGACTTACAATAGCCATTTTGGTGACTCTGTGGTTTTCATCCGTGCATGTAGGCCTTTGGAAAAACTTGGAAATGTCTTTAAAGGAGATTTACATTGACCCATGATGTTCATTCAGTTAAATCCTGAAATGAACATGATACAGAAGCAATTCACTTAGCCATTGGGAAGAGAGAACATTTCTGGTTGCTCACTGGTTATCAGTAGCACTGGTATACTTCTAAATAATTCCAGACTCTTGCTGCTGTATTATGGAGACGATCGAAAATAAATCGCAAATCTTTTCAATAGGATAACATCTATTGAAATGGGAGAGGTTTTCAAGGTAAAAAGTTTGGTTAGGAGAAATTCCAGGTGATGCACTTTGAGTTTGTCCTAGAGGAAATGATACAGCTAATTAATAACATTTCATTTTATTCCCTTTCTCTAGTATTGCCCCAGGTAATATGTTGGGGCATTGCAATCAATACTGACATTTTTAAAAAAGTTCCTGGCCGAGTTCTCTATGTTGGCTTGAATAGTTGCTGCCTATCAATTGAGTAGTTGCAGTGTATCCCATTTGTCAGCACCTTCACCCAGTTCTAATTCAGAGTAGTTTATCATTCTCACTTCTGCATGTGGCATACATTCTTTTCATGAGGTTTCTGATCTGAATTCTATTTAGCCTTCTCTCTGTTTAATTTAAGACATTATACATCAGTTGGGCCTGACATGATCTGTAAGATATGTAATGGTGGTGTTTCTCTGCTACTACACTCTGGTCCCTTACACAGCAGCATTGGCTTTTTTTTTCCTTTTTTTCTTTTTTTTTTTGTTTTCTTTCTTCTCATGTAGAATTCCATGAACAGGCTTGCAGTGCAAGCACTGGAGAAAATGGAGACCAGGAAGTTTAAATCCAAAAGTAAGGGACACCGAGAAAGTAACTGTGGAGCACTGGATACACTCAGTAGCAGCTCCACCTCTGACTGTGCCATCTGCTTGGAGAAGTACATTGATGGGGAGGTAAAGGATGAAAGGTTTCTATACCATGGGCTGGGAATGTAGGTGGTTTCAGCACTGTGGTACGTGGCTGACTGTTGGGTACATTGTGTGCTGAGATGGTGCTGCTTGTCAGTCTGATCACACTGAGCAGCCAACTCAGCTTTGGCTGCATCCTGCAGCTCCAAATTACCAATGCTGCAAAGTGAGGTGAGGGATCCCATTTGCAAGTCACTACCTCCAGTGTTCTTTCATTTCTGAAGAACAAGTCACGAAGAAGTCAGGGTTGCCTCAGCAGTTGGTTCTCCGGGTATTTTTGACAAGGCATGCACTGAGGTGATGGTGCATGCAAGCTCTGTTGGAGATAAGGGATACCCTTAAGGTTTTGCTTTTCAAGATTTGATGGCACCCTGTCTTAGAAATGTCAAGTACATGGCCCTGCTGGGAAATCAGAGGAGGAGAAGGAGGAGATGCCCAAAGGTTCAGGAACAGTTTTTTGACTCCTCAGTTATTGTCACTGTATTGATGTCAGGGCTTGGTGTCCATGACAGCTCTACCCAGAGGAAGCAATGAAAGAGTGAAATACAAAATGGGCTCCTTAAAATAAATAAAATAGAGGCAGTTAATATTCACAGCTATAAACTTCCATTAGAAACATTATGTGAGGACATTTTATTTTGAAATGATTCGTAGAATAGTCATAATTTTTAAGGCAGTAGAAGATACTGGATGCATATTTGTGTGCTGAAAGGTGCAAATAGAAAGTTAATGAAGTTAGTTAATGGGAAATTATTCAAAGTAGCAAGGATGAAGGTAGACAAGGACTTCAAAAGGGCTGTACAAAACTGACTGGAGAGGAAATTCAGGCATGAACTCCAGCATGAAGTGATAGACATAGGGAAGAGCTTCACATATATCAGGGATGGGTTGGGAGCTGAGAATTGCTATTCATGAATAAGATCGTGATGCTTTAGATAGATTTATGAAGGGAAATTGGTGCTTTATGGCAGTTAAAAGGGCAAATCAGGTACTAGAAATGAGATGGGAAAGTCCAGAAAACTGAACAGAAAACATAATTACAGCACAGTGTAAGTTTAGTCATGTTCTCACTTTGAGTACTGTGTACTTCTGACGTCACTTCACAAAAGATACAGAATGGAAACAAAGGTGCTTCAGAAAAGGGTAGTCACAAAATGATCAAATATTTTGAATGGTTTCTGTAAAAAGAAAAGAAATGATTGAGTGGGCAAGGACTCTTTAGACCCAGATTACTTGGGGACCGAGGGAATGCAATGTCATGTGATGATTCTCCACCAGGAGGTAGTAGCCCTGTGGAACTTCTTGCCAAAGCATGTTAGAAATTGAAAACCTAAGCTCATGGGGAGACATGGGCAGTACTTGGAAGAAAGATTTGTTGCAGTTTTCTGAACTGGTAGATATCCATGAGGCTCAGGAAATCCTGTGAACAGATCATAGCTGAAGGATGAGAGTCCTGGGCAAGGGAAAAAGTATTATATACTTTGCTGGTTTTGCTTTTCCCTGGATGTTTTCCATTGTCAATAATTGTAGGAAAGGTACATCATTACTCTTGATTTTTTTTTTTTTTAAAGTTCATTTAATATATTAAGGAAAACTTCAGTAATGGACTTCTTAAAAGTGTCGGGTCATAGGGACATACTACAAAAAGTGTCCTAAAGAAATGTCCTTCATTTGTGTGGAGTTCTAAGGGGCCTGCAGACTATTCTTTTAGAGACAGCTGAGCACTGGCTGTTGTGCTCTTGGCTGTCTTGATGCCATTTTTTTTTCCTTCTTAGCACTTCAAGACTAGGAATTGCTCCATTTAGTAGCCAGGTTGAAAAAACTAGGAACAAGTTGTGAAAAATCCACTTGTTAGGAAGAAGTACTTTTTCATGGTCCTTCATCTGTTCCTGTAGGAGCTGCGTGTCATCCCTTGCACCCACCGATTCCACAAGAAGTGTGTGGATCCTTGGCTGCTGCAGCATCACACCTGCCCTCACTGCCGCCATAACATCATAGGTGAGTGCTGCAGTGTGCGTGCTCTGCTGTGCTGTTCATTTCAGACAGCTTACAAGATGAAATAAAAGGTGTGCCTGTTTGTGAATCTCCGTGGAGCTCTCAGTCCTTATTGTAGCACAGCCCTAGAAATACAGTTAGCCCCAAATTCTCTGGGAGCAGCTGAGTGTCCCTAGCATCACCTCGTGGGGGGGATGATGCCCAGCTGAGGGCAGTGTTGTGCAGCCCTGAGTGCGAGGACACATGGAGAAGAGGGATATGTTTTCCTTTGGGAATTACAAAGGAAACAATGTATGGGCTTTTATTTTTCCATGGTGTTGTAACTTGGAACGTGGTTTCCCTTACTTGCCCTCTTCCTGCTTTCATTTCCTCTGTCTTAAGAAAGTTTTCTGTCGCTGCACATTTATGTTAAATAATGTGTAAAGTGAAAATTTGAGCAATGACTTCCAGCCTCTCTGCCCCTGCAAGATGTAAGCAAAAGATTTTGTGTATATGAGGACAGTATCTTTAATAAATTCACTTCTTTTGCTGTTTAAGCAAATACATTTGAGTGTTTCAAAATCTTCCAGACAGATGCTTTTGACTTTTGTTTTGTTCTTATTTTCTTCTGTGTAAAAAATTGGTGCATAATGTAATGACATGGAAAACAAAACATCCTTCTTTCTTGCACAAAGTATATTCCCTTTTATTCCCTGGTAGTTCTACTTCTCTATTCTTATTTCTCTCATTCAGAACAGAAGAAGGGGAACGCAGCTCCGATCTGTCTGGAATCCATCAACCCAGCGCGCAGCCGGCAGCAGCGGGTGATCCTGCCTGTGCATTACCCGGGCCGAGTGCACAGGGCAGGCCAGATCACAGCGTATCCCACCCGGACCAGCATGGACCCTCATGGGAACCCCATCACCCTCCTGACCGTGGAGCGCCACGGGGAACAGAGCCTCTACCAAGCCCCATCTCCAGCCTATATTCGCAGTTACCAGCCTATTCACTTGGACCATGCTTTAAACACACATCACTGCAGCCTGGAGCACAGGGCTTACTCTCCAGCTCACAACTTCCGAAGGCCCAAGTTCGGTGGACGCAACTTTTCCAAAGCAGCGTGCTTTTCCCGATACGAGACCATGTATCAGCACTACTACTTCCAAGGCCTTAGTTACCCTGAGCAAGATGGACAGCTTCCAGCTGGCATTTCCTCAAAGGGTCCTTCCCGTGCCTTTCAGCCTGGTAGCAGCATGCTTTTCCCTCCTGTGGTACATGTAATGCCCTCGTCCCGCTTGGAGAGTGGCAGTACCTCCAGCTTTAGCTGCTATCATGGCCATCGTTCAGTGTGCAGTGGGTATTTGGCTGACTGCCCTGGGAGTGACAGCAGCAGCAGCAGTTCTGGTCAGTGCCACTGCTCCTCCAGTGACTCCATGGTTGACTGCACCGAGGTCAGTAACCAGGGGGTCTACGGGAGCTGCTCCACGTTCCGCAGCTCTCTGAGCAGTGACTATGACCCGTACGTTTACCGCAGCAGGAGCCCTTGCCGGGTGGGTGAGGTTGGAGGTGCAAACAGGGGTGCAATTGTTCTCTTGGAGGGCCCCCACCAGGACGAGCTTCCGGCTCACGGTCACGGTCTGGTGGGTGCCAAAGGCCGGCCTGTGCCAGCTTCTTCCTCAGGGGACCAACTGTCTAATTGCAGCATGGATATGAACTATAGCAGTAATTCCTCACTAGAGCACAGGGATCCAAATGGCACTACCTCAGAGGGAGGACCTGAGGCCACTCCTGGTGCTGCCTTGGATGTTAAAAGGAACTGGAAGAATCCAGAGATAGCAGGGTCGATTTCAGAGCAGGCATGCGCGTGCTGCTTTGAATTCCAGCACTCTGCCCTGGAGCCTAGCAATGGGACAGCTGACTGTAGTGCACTCTTCCTTAGCTCTCCTCTGTGGGGGACGTGTGGCCAAGGAATTGAACCACAGTCAGGGAACACCCCAGGCTTGTACAGTATTAACTCAGACCACTTACATAGGACAGATGGGGTAAAATATGAGGGGTTGCCCTGCTGCTTCTATGAAGAGAAGCAGGTAGCCTGTAGTAGCAACAGTGGCAGTGGAGGTGGTGGCTGCTATACAGAAGACTATGCAGTGAATGTGCAGTACACGCTTCCTGATGACACCTTGCCAAACTGCTGTAAGGGTGTCTGTGATCTGGGTCAACGCATTCCCATAATTCCTGAAGACAGAGACTGTGAGCTGATTCTACCCACAGAGCACCAAGGGACCCACATAGGAGGCTGCAGCTCCTGGGATGGAACACCTGAGCTGGACACTTACCTGCACTGCCAAGGTATTGGAGAGGTACAGGTTGACAGGGAGGTGTGCTATGAGGCAACATCATTCCTGCAGCAGAACTACTCTCAGGAGGAGGAAACTGGAATGCCCTTTCCCAGTCCCACTCTCAACTCCCAGAAGCTTATGATGACCACAAAGGCCACAGGTAATCTATGTGCTTTTTTTGATTACTTGCTACCTTTCTGTTAGTGCATGAAATGCTACCAAGGAACCTGCAGCCGTAGAGGTTATTCCATCCTTTGCATAAGAGCAGTTACTAACTAACCCCAAAGTATTATTCTCTGGTTACTTGTGCTCATTTGGTCATAGCCAGAGGAGAAGGTGATAGTTTACCATCTAACCCTATAAAAGCTTTCGAGCTCATCCTTTGCGGGGAGGGGCCCCCATTAGAGTTCCCACAGCAAGGGACACTACTACTCATGGCAGCTGTGGTGAGTTGCCTGAGTAGGCAAGGCCACTTGAGAGACAATAGATAAGCTGAAGGGTTTTTTAAAAAAAGGTGAAAATCTTGCAATTGCCATAGAAGAATATGTGGGAAAGTCTCTGCTGTGGACATAGACAAGCGGGAAAAATAACCACTCACAGAAAGAGGGGGATATTTCTTACCTGCCTTGCCAGGGTCATTTTAAAGGGTGTTCATAGAATCACAAGGTACCCTAGGTTGGAAGGGACCTCAGGCTGTCATTTAGTCCAACCTCCTGCTCAAAGCAGAGCCAGCTCTGAGATCAGACCAAATTTGTCAGATGAGACCAAGTTTATCCAGTCAGGCTGGCCAAACCTTCAGGGACACAAAGCGCAGTGCCTTTCTGGACCCCTGGCCATGCTTGACTACCAGTATGGTCAGAAGGTTTTCCTTATATCCAGTCTGAACATTCATACTTAAATTCCTCAGCTCTTGTTCAGAATATATGTCTGTGGAGACTGTGGTTCCATCACTGGGACAGTCTCCATGTAGGTATTGCAAAGCTGCTGGGGATGCCTTTACTGCAGGCTGAACGGCCCAAATACCTCAGCCTCTGCACACAAAGTGCTCCAGCCCTCTGAGCATCTTGGCTCTCTGCTGAGCTCCAGTCAGTGAGCGTCTTGTTCTGGGGATCCAAAACTGTTTGCAATATTCTAGATGCAATGTTCCTTAGTTTTCTTTATCCTTCAGGTGCTGGATCTCATCCCTTGGAGAGAAGCCAAATCAGTGACTAGACCTGTCCAGATGATCCCAGATGGAGAAGCGGAGCTTGTCAGAGACTCCAAATTCTCATGGACTTATTTTTTTAAAGCTTTGACAAACACACAAAAGTGGTAATGTGGAGAAGTCCCTCCCCTACTTCCTCTGTGTTCACATCAGTTTGATTGTCTCCTTTGCCCCTCCTGCCTGAAGCCTTCAGGCCTTGATTTGTGTGCAAAGCCCATGTGGGACATGGTGTGGAGCATTTCTGAGCTCTAGTGCCATTTCTATATTAATGACAAAGTGTTATTTATATTTTCTTTTTAGAAGTGACCTCTTGCTGAGAGGTAACACAGTGTGTTAAATAAGCCAGGCTATGTGTAGATGCTGTTATCTCCTACTTGAAGGAGTCCAGCCTTTGATAAGCTCAGGGCTACACCTGCCTTAGAAACCAGATAGCACCTTGAAATATAGTAATCCAGAGGGATACAGCTGCTGAATGGATGCTCAGATACTGACTAATCCCAGTAGCAAATCCTAGCAGCCAGCAAGTTATGTGAGTGATTTTGAGGGAGGTGAAGCATTGGACTGTCTCCTTTCTCCTCTTCCCTTTTCCCCCCTTTCATGCTGCTCTGATGGTTTGGCTAGGAAGCTGTCCTGCCATTAGGATTAGTTTCAACAGAGTGGGGGTAAGGAAGCTGATAGCTCAGAATGTTCTCATCCTCACTTCCTGTATTTAAACTGTGGACCTCATTGTCTCTTCTGACCAGTGAAGAATGCTGGGGACCTCTCCCTCAAGCAAATGCTAGAACAAAGTGCTTAGAAAGGCTATTACCTTTGTAGGTAATGAACTTTTCCTTCCATAGGAAGTTTTTCAGGCACCTGTAGCCCCTGTTGGCTGTGAGGTATGCTGGCATGTGCAGGGAAACAGAGCTTGCAGTGTGCTTGCAGCTTTGCTGGCTCATGTTGGAGTCAGGGTTTCTTGTTTCCTTCCAGGCTGCAAGCATGCCCAAGGGAAGCAGTGCTTGCCACCTTGTGTGCATGTGGGAAAGTGAGGGACTTGGTTTGATCATTGTTTTCTTCTTTGCTGTGGTTGATGTAGCTTCCATAGATTGATCTGTTTTAAAGGTTTCTTGGGCCCAGCCGGTTGTGCTTCATTTTTGTCTTGTGTACAGAGTGCTCTCTGTACCCCATTAGCCTGGGCACATACTTTTGTTCTTGTTCTTGTCCTAGTGGGGATTTTTGTTATCATGAGATAATTTATGTCGTCACTTCTGATAGCAATTGTTTCCTGTGGAAACAGCAGCTTCTGAGTAAGAGGCTACCATAGCATGGGTTAAATTGCCTGTCATGCTGCATGTGCCTGAGGACACAGTGTCATCCTGTGCTGTATTCACAGCAGGAATTCTTCTAAAGGGAAACTGAGTATTTAATGCCCACAGTGCCAGTCTTCTGAAGAGATTTGTCCTAAGTTCAGTACACTTCGGAGATACTTCAAAGACATGAAATAGAGATGTACACTTCATATTCTGCCAAAGCAATGTCCTTGACAGCACTGGGCTGGTTGTGAGACCCAGCAAAGCTGACCTGTATTTTCTGTAGTCCCAAATGAACTATTTTAAAAGAAAGCATCTAAGAAATGACAAATACATTCATCTGTTTCCTTTTGCTTTTGTACCCAGTAAGTTAGGGAAAAAGTTCCATCTAAAGGAATTCAAATTATATCTTTTCAATCAACAAGCACCAAAATTCAGCTGTTCAGAGAATTAATACAAGGCAATATCTGGGTATAAGATTAAAAGAAAAATTTCAATAAACACATTTTCTGTGTATAAAGCTTATTATTCATTCTCTGAATGACTGAAGTAAATGGTATGTGAATAAACTCTAAAGGTTTGTGATTTTTGGAATTTTTTATAAAATTTTTAAGTCTTACCCTCTCCTTCCTCCACTAAAAAAGAAATGCATTGTAGAAGCTGAGTTGGATATTCTGCTTGGTGTTTTGTAAAGGCCACCTGAGATCCATTGTACTCTGTAACTAAACAGCACGTTCTGGTAAAAAGTGGTTCTTAAAAAAGATTCTGGAATATTCTGGCTCACAGTGGAAATCTCTGCTGGTCCAGGTCTCTGCAGGCCACACCACAGACACCCTACCCCTGCTTTCTGTGCTGGGTCTGACATTTAGCATAAAACTGTCAGTGCAGACCAACAGGCTAGCTGGCCATGATAGATGGTTTTTATAACAAAATGCCTTCCTACTACTTACATGAACAGTTGTCATTGTGTTTGGCTCATGAGGCACTATTTAAAATGTTTTTAATTAAAATTGTCTTATAGCACTTAAAATTGTTTTGTATAAAATTTGCTGTAAAGATTTGTAATATGGTCAAAGGGCTCTTTCTCCTTCATTACCATTTTTAAAAATGTTTTAAAAGCTAGAAAGCATCTTGTATATATTCTGTATATGTATAGCAGCACATTTCATGTATGGAAATATGTTCTCAGAATATTTATTTACTAATATATTTATCTTAAGCCATGTCTTATGTTGAGAGTGTGTGACATTATTGTAATAATCATTGAAAATCACTAACACGAGGCCCTGTAAATACATGATAATTGCACACAAAGATTTTACAGTACTTGCCGACCAAAAATGATTTAAGAGAAGTGTAGTTACTTGCAGTTTTGTAAGAAAGTGTACAAATGTCTGTATTAAAAGAAAAAAAAAGGCAAAACCACACAAAAAATACAGTTTTATTGCATATACATGTGGGAGTTGTCCTTCTTGTTTTGGGGGAAAGGACACAGATAACTGTTCTCCTCAAAGTATAATCCTAGATATACTGAGATGAACTCTAATAAACAACATTTTCTCCCTTTTTTAAAATAACAGGTGGGTATTATCTGCCTTTACACAGCACTCAGGTTACTGGGGGGCAGTGAGTGTCACACAAGCCCCTGAGCCCTCCAGGCACATGAGAAGTATCACACCTGCTTAAAAGAAACCCTCATTTATGTTTGGAACTTTGCCTGTTCCTTGTGGCAGGGGAGCTTAACTCTGGTGTAATTTCAGGTAGAAGTAATTTATTGTCCTGAAATACAATTGTTTTGAGACAGGCTGATACAGATGGACACAACTGGGTAAGTCACAGCTTGAATAGTCAAGCTAGATCCAGGTCCTTGCCCTGGATCATGGAATCACTGGTCCTGCTTCAGTGCAAATCCAGACTGTGGTACTTGTTTTGTCAGCAGAGAGCACAGTTTGATCAGAGATGTTTATGCAGACACCAGAGCAGGGCAGCCTGGGGGTGAGTGTGTATGTACATGTGTATTATGGACGTTATTGTGGAAACAGTTCACCTTCATGGATTATTTATCTCCCATCCAGTGATACACAGTCTTTTCCAGGATTCTCCAGTTTCTTCCTTCTCTAGAGATTTTCACCTGGTAATCCCCTGGACTTTACCCATCTCTCATCCATGTTTAGATGCACTGTAATTCAGTCACCTCAGGATTCAGCCAAGAAATGAGCCTTACTTCTCTCCAGCCCTCCTTGTTTCAGATGGGAAGGCTCCATTCGGGATGACTGTTCAAGAGTATCTTTTGTAGGGGACCCTTCACAGCACGAGGACCAAGTTCCCATCCTGATCTCAGGTACGAGACTGTGCCTTTAAGAACAGGACATTCCACCACCCTCGGTGTCCCACAGAATAATCAGTGAGCCCAGGCTCTGTCTCCATGAAAGACAGCTGTGGGCTGCTGGCTCAGCTTGTGTGTGGCTTTTTTTAAGTGACTCAATGTAAATATTTTCTATCCAAAATGAACATTTTGATACTTGATGGGGGGGGGGAGGTTCTTTTTCCTGTTCAGGTTCGCTGTTGAAGGAACAGATTTGTGACAAAATGAGAGTCCTGTGGGGCACCACAAACCTTCAAAGAACCTTGATAGGGTAAAAAAGAGCCAAGCAGGAGCAGACAATTCTCAGTGGATTGTACATCATGGAAACACTTGGTGTTTCTGTAACACTATCTGCAATGTCGTGTGCATCTGTCCAATCCTGTGACAGCTGTTAGGTAACGTTTGTTACTTGGGTAGTGTGAGGAGAAAAATGCCCTTAAAAGGATGGCCATGATCATACCCTGTGGAGCCAGCCTGGCCTAATTCTCTGGCCAGGGAGACAAAAGCAGACCTGAAACCAGATATTTTATCTTGCAGTGAAAGCGCTGTGCTCCTGTGACTTCAATGCTTCATAGAGAAGTGTCTCTTTCAGAATAAAGAACACGTTTCTCTCATGGGGAATGAAGCTGCTGCTTAGGAAACAACCACAAAAAAGGAAGGGAACAGTTCCCAGAAAGAACCAAAGTGCAGGAGTCTCATAACCAGAATGGCAAGAAAGGAGAGCAGAGTAACCTCCCCTGTGTAAGGAGAGGCCAGTCCCCTGTGACAGTTGTGTTTCTAAAAGAAAACTGAGTCTCCACAAGGAAAGCTGGAGACAGTATTGGTATTTGTCACTGGTTTTCTGGTGTTTGCATAAAAGGTTGCTGAAAGTTTCTTAAACTGTAGCATTATTTTGTCCAGGAGGAATTAATTAGAGAAAAGATGACTCTTGCAAGAAAGTGGAAAGAGCGTTACGCATTGCTGCAATTTGCAAAGCAAACACTGAAAGAATTGTTACAGTTCTTTTTAAAAGTTTGAAAACACATAAACTGAAAACTTTGAATTTGCTGGTACCTCAGAAATTGTATCTCAGAGCAGTATCATACTTTATATAAGTAATCATTCTCAGCTCTAATGCTCTTTTAACCTGTATAACAGGCAGTTCTCTTGTAACCTGCTGATGAACTGCAGCAGTTTCTGCCTCCTTTATTCCATGTTTGTATGCACTTTAGCCATCCCAACTGAACTCCTGCACAAATACACTGTATTTATTTTTTCATAATTATTATTTACAACCACTTGCCGAATGCAGGGTGAGCAGTTACAAACACAGTGCATACTTCAGCAGTGAGTCAGGTCAAGGTTGATTTTTTCTGGTTTCTTGACAGCCTTATGTGGTTCATGTGATAGCTTTTGGATTTGTAGCAAAATGTCTTGAGACTGAAGTTCACAATGCCAAATTTCATCCCAAAGCACAGGTGCTCAGTAAATTTGAGAGAGTATGAGTGAGTGGCATGAAATGTGTGTGTAGTGGGGATGTGTTGTTACAGAAAAAATGGTATGGTCTGAAGGCAACTCTCTTTGTCACTCTCAAGGCAGCAAAATTGTTCTTAAATATCCAGAATAATATTCAGTTGAAACTATCAGTGAACTGGATTTCATTGGAAGATTGGGAAATAACTGCTGCAAGGTAATCAGAACTAGTTGGACAAGTTTTTGTCAGGAGTTGTTTTTGTAGTTCACCCTTCCTTTAGGCAAAGTGGTGCACTAGAAAAATCTGTTCCTTCCCACTGCCTGAGAAGGTTTATTAAGCAGAAGATGAAAGTGAATAACTGCTTATGCTCTTTCAGTGGCAGCTCTGTGTCTGCTGATGTGTTTGGCCTGTAGTCATCCAGGCTGCACATTCAGTTTCCAGGACCATCCCTAAAAATCTCCTATAGATACCATTGCTGGGGGGGTTGGAATACATAGACTTTAATTCTGCAATCCCACTGGATTGTCTGCCTGAGCAATGTGATAAACTTCCTCAGCATTGTCCTGGCTGTAGAAAATCTGGCAGAAACAAGTCCTAAAGAAGATTATGTTAATGCTTGATTGAAAAAGCAGATTACGTGTTTGATGGTAAAAATCATCCAGAGATTAAATGCACATGAATTTGCAGAATCTGATGAGCAGCCTAATACAATGACAGGCTAGAAATGAGATTCAAAGGGGGAAAGTGTTTCTTACAGCAATTGTTTTATCAGCATCTATTCTGTCACAAAACTGAGTCTGAGTTCCTCTATTCTCAGTATCCTGTCTTAGATACCAAAGAAGTATCTTTGATTTTTTTCTCCCTATGGTTACAGTGTATAGAAGATTTATTTTTCCCAGAGTGTAAACTAACATCTTTTTTTCCTGTAAAATGTTAGCAAGATACAAGCATATTATGCTGTATTAAATAACGCATTTCCTATACATATACAAATATATATTACTATGATAACACATCACACATTTTTACATAACAGAAGTCTCTATTTTCCCACAACATAACAATATTAAGATAAAAATACATAAAAAAATCACGTAGTCAACAAACTAAACTAGTTTTAAATGCAGATTTTGAATGAGAGAAGGCACTTGTCCAGCTGACCCCTTTCCACCTGAGGTCCACACACAGTGCAGGCTGCTGGAACTGGGGTGCTGTGAAGGCAGCAGGCTCACAAATCACTGCTGTGGCACTTCCAGCAGAAGCTCTCACTGCCCCAGCTCCTGGGGCAGACATCTGTCCTTGTCCTATGGCTTATTTTCTGCTTAGCTGTGGACTCAGGGAGCTCTTAGCTCATCTCTCTGTGCAGCCACCTGTGAGCTCAGCTCTGTGAAAAGTAACTCAGGGAAGAAAAAGCCATGGCAGTTTTTGACCTGGTCATTTTATTGCACCACTACACAGCTGGTCACACCAACACAAGAGAGAGCAGGAGCTGAAATCCGTGTGAATGAGGAGGCAGCTCCTCATGATGGTTTGGTTGTCAAATCAGTTGCTTTTGCATTGTAGCCAGTGTCACATTTGCAGCCTGTCCAGCCTCTGGAGGGGACTGCTGGGGCAGGAGCTCAGAAGGCCCTTCAGATACAATTCCAAACAAATTCTTCTGCAGTTCTTTTCAATTTGTTGAAGAAAATGGTGCAAACAGCACCATCCTGAGGTGTCCCTGCTCTCCAGCTGCCAGCTCTCAGCTGACTGTGTAGTAGGGGCATTTCTTTTGTGGCATTACAACAGTTGTGCATGTCACACTTTTTGCTTCTTTCTCCCCAAACCCTTACACCAAAGCTCAAAACATGCTACATTTATGGATACCACATATTTTGGCCATGAATCACCATACCCTGAAGTGTCTGTACTGGGAGTGTGAGTGATCAGACCACATACTGAAAAAATCCACACTGGAGATCTCCCTGCTCTCCATGGTCTCAGCCCTGTAAAGCAGTAAGTGCTATTTCAGGGACCCTGCCCATGAATTTCCATCTATTGCTCTGTTTGCTAGCACTGGGAATATCTAGAATCAGCCAATCTGAAAGATTTGCTGGGGGGAACATATTTCCTCTATGCTTTTATCAGTGTATTACCCATGCACTAATATCTTAGGCATGGTCATGTTTATTGTTGCCATAACCAGTTAATCTGCTGTAAGTGCTGGTTTTACGGGACTTTAGCACATAAATTTGATTAATGTTCCCCATGAAAGTCCCATGAAATATGATTTTAGTTAAAAAATAGTTGAGGAGCTAAGGGAGCAATGCAAAAATCTCACTTCCTAAATTCTCCATATTTTTCATTAGTAGCATCAGTCTTTTTTGCTGTTTGTAATGAGGTTTTCTCTAATATTACAGTGAAATTAAATTTTTTTCTAAGGAAGAGAAGCGTAACATTCTGTATTTTCTCCTTCTGCAGTAGGTGTAAATCAGTCACTGGGTGCTCCTGATGCTTTTTCAGTTTATCACCATTAGGTAACTGCTTTATGAACATCTCTCTGACAAAATGTTTAACTTGCATTTGATAAGGCAAGCAAGCAAAGCTTCATCACTTTGTGATAAGCACTGTGTGCTCCTGACAGCTCCTGAGGATCTGGCACCACACTGGGATTCCTCTGCCTGGTTTCCTGTTAAGAATGCTTAGGAACCAACCTTTGTTTTGCTGTGAATCTCTGAGATGAGCTCTTTCTCTACACAGCAAGATGCAAAACCTTACTTTTAAAAAAGGCAAGTCCAGAACTTTGTTAGGCCTGAAACAGACAATGGTTTTTGGTCCAACATGATGACACATAAGAGAGAACCAGCATATTTTTTACAACTTATCCTGTCTTCATTTTGGCTAATACTGTAATTATATTTTCCTGTATTGTTTCCAGCAGCTCATGCAAGAAAGCACTAGATGTTCCCATGCTATTCCATTTTTTTATATAAACAATTCCATAATTGCTGGCTTCGTAAAGTCTGGTTTCTTTTAAGCATGCATTGTGATATTGTTCAGCTGTCTCTAGCACTCATCTGTGGTACATAAATGGAGCTGGACTGAATTCAGTTCAGGTAAGAGACCAGATCTACAGTGGTAAGTAAGGCACAATCTTGTTTCAGGACCCTCCTGAATTTGATTTTTTATGTGTGCATCTCTGTTTGTAGACACAGAAACAGAAAATGCAGCAAGAGCACAGCACTGACCAAGCAGGCTGACAGTTTTTCCAGTCTTTGATTCCCATTTTACTGGACAGTACCATTTAGATGTGTTTACTTCAAGGCAAATAAGTTCTGTTTGCTGTGGCAGCTGAGCAGGTTATCAGTACCCACCTCTGTCTTCAGCCTTGAGAACAAAAGGACTAAAGGAGCCTGATACAATACAGTGGTACAGGCAAGTGGGACACAAGAAAGCCTCAACCTGTAATACCCCTTCAGTGGCCTTTGGCAGGGCTACAGGACATTTTGAATTTTACGAGTTTTTACATCTATTTTAAGTGCAATGGTTTAAAGGCAGTAATTAACAGCACTACAGACTTGAGGAGCACCAGGTATTTCAGAATTATTGCTGCAATGGAATCCATTGTCACTGGTATATACCCAAGAGAACAGCAGATAGGCAAAGTCACTCAAAGGCCTTTGGAAATGGATTTTCTGGAAAACAGGTATGAGATTGGGAAGAGAAAAAAAGGCAGGTTATTCTCAAGTCACCTGGATTTTAAGAAGATCAAGTCTTGCAAAAGAAAAGACTCTTCAGTTTCCCACTAGTGGGTTGCAATCGTCTTGTTGATTTCGGAGCTTTTTCTTGAAGATGGATATTGATGTGGAGGGCTGGTAAAATATACTCCAGATCTCCCCAGCAGTAGTGACATCACTGCAATCTTCTGTTTCAGCTGCAGCTGGGATCTGATGGGACCTAGGAAACAAAGAGTTAATTCACTCTTGTGTTAATGTGCTTGGGTAGTTATTGGTTATTATGTCTACAGTACTTCCACACTGAGAGTGCTCACAGCTTCCACCACATCTGTGACACTTCTTTCACCTGATATGCAAAATGTAGGTTTTTGGAGTGTTTCTTGGTAGTCTTGATCAAATGAAAAGTTAGGTGTTCTGATGCCACCCTAATGACAGCAGTGACATCAAGCTAAGAGGGCTCTACAGACTGTAGTTGTTATTATTACAGCTGCTGTTGATACAAATTAGTTTCCTTGTATATTTAAGCATGTTTGTACTATGTAAATACAATATTCAATGTTTTCATTTGCTGATAACTCACCCATCATTCCATTCAGTGAGTGTCCCATCTAGAGGACACAAAATTTACTTGGTATGAGTGTAGAGGTTTTAATTTTTTCCCTGCAAAGTATTATCATAATTTGACATCTTTTTCCTCCTTTCTCCTAAAGTACAAATCGTATCAAATCAAGAGCAGAAGAGATAGTCTAGTAGCAAATGCTATCCTAACAGACTGGAAAGTTAACAAATGTGCTTATTTAGGATCTTTTATGAGGATGCAAATATGTAATAACTGACTTGGTTTTGAATATGACCAATCTGACTGTTAGAAGGCAGAGAGGAGCCCCAGTTTGGTTCAGAGCTGAAATCTTGGTTCTCTATGGTTGGTTTTGCTCCACACTCACCTCATGGTAATGTGCAGAAGTATCTTTGCTATTATGGCTGTAACACTGAGGATGAGCAGTGCTGTGAGACTGTATATTGTCCACTCTGCAAAAGAGAAGAGGGGTAGCTCTCAGTACATTCATTTATTTACAGTTTTTACAGTAGGAATATTGCACCAAAGAAACCAACAGCCTTCTCATGCTTTATTCAAATCTGTAATTTGACAATGCCTTAAACCTAACAAGCATTTTATTCAGACTGGCACAAACTGTACAACTTTCAGTCAGAACTGGTTTTTTCCCTTGCAGAACTTCTCCCAATTGAAAATTGAAAGCTGGCAGAATTCAAAGCATATACCAGTAAAATTACCTAGGAAAGGAAGCAGAAGTTCCACCCCCTGCCCCTTCCTCAAAGCACTGACTGTATATGATGATTTGAACAGCATTTTTGGAACTGCATAAAATCCAAGGGTGCAGATTCTATTGGTGTTCCTGGGGCAGTTTAACCCCAGGCAGCTTAGGTGTAGCTGTGCTAAGTCAGGCATTAGGCTGGGCCTAGTCCCAGACTATTCCTAGGCACGTTCTGCACCCTGGTGGGTTTGGGTGTGTGCAGCCCATGTTTCAGGTTGGGGAGGCAGCTCCAGGAGTGTGGGAGTGCCCACAGTGGGATCCAGGCCCAGCCTCAGTGATGCACAAAAGCTGATGCCCAGGGTGGTTTAACAACAGGAGAGAACAACAGTGATATTCACCAAGAGTGCATTTCCAGCCTTCAATTATTTACAGCTCAGTAATTTCCTAAGTGATGTCCTGAAGGTGAGTTCTGGACACATGACAGTTCTCAGTGACACCTCCCCTACACCCATTAACTTAAGTTCCCTTTGTATTATTGATGAGGCTTTTGTTAATTGGAGTAACAGGGATGCATCCTGCATTCAAGCTCTTCTACACTCTACAAAAGTTTGTTCTTTTTTCAGCAACTTGTGCCCTTCTGTGGTATGCAGTGGTCACAAGCTGATTCCAGTAAGGAGGCTGCTCTGACTCACATACTGTGATGTGCTTTCATTCTCAAGAACTCACCATCCTCACACTATTTCTGACTTAGGCTGAGAAGGTTTTTGAAATGTAACAAGAGAATCCTAGTTAGTGCTAATTAGACTAAATGAAAATTCATCTGGTAGTAAGATGCACAGTGGTTCTGCTAATGTGGAGGAGGCAGCAAATGAAATAGTGACTCCAGGTTCTGCTTTGGCAAAATGTTTTTTCCTTTTTCCACATTTTATTGTTTCATTACCAGGCATGGAGCTCGTTGGGTGGCTTGGGCTGGTTGTGATGACATAGAGGATCTTTGATGACCTGGCTGCATTGATGCTGAGATTTGCTTGTTCATTTATCCTCTCTGGAAGGCTGTGATTCACTGGGATCTTTGTTTGATGCACATTGTCCTTCACAGCTGAAAACACAAGAGTATGGTTACAATAACAATTTCTTAACAGGAGTAATTGGACTTTATTTTGTGCTTTTAATCAGACATGCTGCTCTCTGGTTTACTTAAGAGAACTCAAATTATATCTGATTCCTAAAAAAGCCTGTACTTCACTAGGTTGGGGTTCTCAGAATTCTTCTGGAAGCTAATTGTTCATTGTAACAGTAGGTACAACTCAAGGACCAGAACATTTTTTCCTGGTGACTTTTGATCAGAGATGATGAGGCTGTTGGAAGGAGCCAAGATGAACCAACATGCAGATGGGTCATTGGGATTTTTGTTTTGTTTCCCTTTTAACAGGAAGGTATAGAACTGAGTTTTTGAAAATCTTTATTTTGCTGTTTTTGACATAGCTGACTGGAATGTTCTAAACTGAGAGAAATTTTGGTGAATCTTTCACTGAGTAGTGGCAACAAGAGAGATGAAACACCTGCTAGATGAGAGTTAAAATCTTTGCTCTTTAATTGCCACTTCAGAAATTTCCTGTGTGAATTAAGAAATTTCCTGTGCTTGATTGAAAGGCAGAAACAGCAAAGGTAGCCTCTTACCTCTGTACCTGATAGCAAATCCCTGGGCTTGATTGATGTCATCTGAGAAAAAGTACAAAATGACAAAATCCAAGGAGATGTTAAAGGTGTGGGGAGGCCGGTTCTTGCCGTTAAAACGAGCTAGAACGTGGTAGGTGTAACCATCCAGCAATTCCACCATGTCTGTAGCATCTTTGATTTCAAAAAGGACAAAGCTGAAGTGGATATGAGATGCTCCTGGAACTTGTATGGTCCAATAACAGACTTTGCCTGTGCCATATGTGTCAGGAAAATCTGGGGAATAGATCACAGCTGTAGCAGAAGTGTAATTCCCTCCACAGGCACCAATAAGGGCTGTGAAAACAAGAGGAAAGGGAGAAAAATGGAAAGAAAGAGAGAAAGAGAGAAAGAAAGAAAGAAAGAGTTAATACATTAATTTTGCAAAGCTTTAGCACCCTGTAGAGTCTAATACTTAAATGTGGCTTGAAGGTACAGACTTGCTAGGCCAGCAGGATGCACTGTGAGTGCAGCTGCCCTGTCCCTCCCACAGCACTGGGAGCACAGCCTTTGCTGCCTTTGCTTGGAATGTTCTCCTTATGTCTCATTGCTCTGACAGCTTTGCATAAGTCTTGAATCCTGCAACTGTCCCTTGTCCTTGTGTGTAACCATGTGCCCTTTCCTGCATCCCTGCAGAAATGGGAGAGAAGATAAGTCACTGGTTCAGGGGCTTCCACTCCATCCCTATTAGGTGGGCAGGTAAGTGGATTACTGACTATGAATAAACTCTCAGTGCTTGATTACTGCCATTCCTTCACAGCTGTATGAAATTGAAAAAACAAATCTTCACAAAACAGGTGAAGTTGAAAGGGATCCTGAAGATTGTTTAGTCAAATCGTCCTGCTCAAAGCAGGAGACAGTGTCTGGTTGTGTTTTGAGTCTCCAAGGATGGAGACTCTTCAGTCTCTCTGGGCACCCTGATCCACTGTCACCCTCACCATAAAAAAATAAGTTTTTCCTTATGTTTAAATGGATTTTCCAGTATATCAGTTTGTGCCTTTTGCCTCTTGTCTATTCACCAGATAGCACTGAGAAGAGGATGGCTTCATCTTTACACTCTCCCATCAGTCAGCTTTACAAATTGAAAACATTCCTCCCCAGGCCTTTTTTATCAAGGCCAAACAATCCAAGATCTCTCAGTCTCTCCCTGTATGAATGATGCTGTAATACCTCACTCACCTCTGTGGCCATATGTGTGCTTTCCAAGCATCCTGTCTTTTGATCTTGCCCCAGTAATATTTGACCTTACCTTTGCCAAGTAACTTGAAAAAGATACTTTAACAGAGTCTAAAGGAAAGATCTGTTTGCTACTTTTTATATAAGAAACAAGTACATGCCCAGCAAATTGTTATATTTCTTGACAACTATCCAGATTCCCAGTGCAAATTTAAATACCCGTGAATCCAGAGAGCAACTCAAATGCCCCCAGCTGACAATCCATATCCACACATGCACACACCATTTTTTACTCTCGTAAGATCAGTTCTTAGGGAGTCTTTGTGTGACATGCTGCTTCTGATAGCTGCCTTGGTACCACTTGTGAGGAAAGTGAGAGAACCTCTGCAGCATGAGCAAGCATCATTTCTTGGAAGAGCTATTTCACACTATTACTGGATGAGAATTCTACACAGAAATGGAAAGCAGTTTTATTTTATACCAAATTAAGGTGTTCTGTTTGATGTGCAACAGTTCTCATTGTTTTTGAGCCTTTTCCCTAATTTGCTGAACATGTGAGGCCTCTCCTTTGGGAAAAACTGAGCCTGCTTCAATACTTACTGTCAAAAAGAATGACTCTGCCATCCCCACCGCAGGGCTGAGTGTGGTCTCCAAAGCAAACACTGTTGCATTCTGTACTGGCTGCCTCCCCGTATCTCCAGTAGTCAGGATTATTTCCACAGAAACAAGCATAACCTGATTCCATGCCTGCAAACTTTGACAACAAAGATGCATAAGGAAGGGAGGAATAGTATATTTGAAGGAGTGACAGCAGGAGGTTGTTTGGGCAAGAAAGCTGGCAGCAGAATATGTGTGTTTTGGAGAAGTGATTAGTCAGAGGAACCACCACAGGCTATTTTTGTTTGGGCTGTCAGGATGCTTCTTAAGACTAGGGGGAAAGATGGAATGGAGGGCACCCTGACACTCACAACTGCAGGAAACAAAGCCCATTTTGTCCTGGCATTATTCATTAGTCATTTATCCAGATTCCTCTGGATGCAGAGAGAGGGCTGGATCTCCCGGAGTGGAAGTGCAACCTTAGCTCTCCCAAAGGTTAAAAAAAATGAGGAAGAGGAGAAACATGACAGAGAGCTCTGGGCACATTGCCATTTTTGTCTGAGAGCATTTTGTAAATGTATGTCAAAGAAATCACCTTGAACTGCTGGCTTCGGCAGGAGCTGATGCAGGTTTGGATTGTCAGTTTGTTGGAGGTCTCGCTGGTGCCAGTCAGAGGGGGTGGCTCTCCATGGTCCTTGTAACAGCCCAGATTCCCTGGCACTGGCAGGAGGAACACACAAGAGTCATTCCAAAGGTGTGCCTGTCAACATCCCAGACCACTCCATGCACTCTCTGATTGCTAAGCAGCTCTCTCTCTGTTCTGGGCTCCATTCTGCACTATGGGAAGGGTTACTCTTTGTTACTCATACTCTCTATGGTTCCTGTCATATTTTCCAAACACGCCCAGAGATGAGTGACGGGGCAAAACTGTATCAAAATCTTCTCAGCAATACACCTGTAAGACTCTCTAGCTGCTTTCAGTAAGCTGCAGTAAAACAGACAAGATAAATACCTTGTTCATTTCTCCTGAAAGAGGCAATTCAAACAACCAAAGGCATTAAGTGGGTTCACGGAGGTTGTGGGTTTGTTTTTTTTTTACTATTGGCATGCATATTCTGAAAATGTAAATTAAATTGTGTGATTTTTGTCTGATCTTCCAAACAATGACATTTTGGAAGTTTTCAAAACAGGATATTTGAGGAAAGGAAACGAAACCATTTTAGGATGGAGTTTGGCAAGTTTTATGGGAGGGACTATATACTTACATAGGGGAATTTCCTAATATTTAAAACTTTAATTCTGATAAGAATCTGAAGTATCATACAAAGAGATTAAAAATGAGCAATGTTACTTTAAAAAAAAAAAAGCCCATCTATTTACATTTCAAGGGTCCTTGCTCACTATGGGAGATCACAGTTTTCCCCCTTCAGTGCATAATTTGTCCTCTGGGTTTTTTTGCTTTGGTTTTGCACTTTTCATCAAAGCACTGGAATTTAGCCATGACCACCTCCCAGAGAGAATGTGGAGTAAAATACAGTCCCATGGTAATGGTATAAAATTATCCCTTGCCCACTTGTCGTATCTATTCACATACTTGAAATTAAATCTGTTACTGGCTCTATGTTAAGATAAGTTTTATTCCTGTGCCAGATTGACAAGGATTTTTTTTTTGTGCACCTAACTGCCAGAGCTCTGTCTGACATGATGTGGTCAGAGACCTGTATGAGTGTTTTATTTATGTAGTCATTGGTTATTACAGGGCCCAGTAAACTGATTATAAATAATGACAGAACGTTGCTACAAATATTGTTCATAAATTAATGTTGTTCTCTAAGAATACAATTTCAATTATAAATACTTGCATGGAGTTATGGCTTTGATATGCCCTGCAGCAACATTCATATAAGTACTGAGACTTCAAGTTACAGCCTGATTTAACATACCTTTGGAAATCCCCACTTGCAGCCCCACCCCAGCTGAGTACAGCTGGGCAGATAACTCTGAGAGAGCTCATTCTTTTTTGTATTGTGCATTTTACACTGCCCTGGAAAAGCTTCCTAGTTATCCAGCCTAGCTCACTTTCTTAAGAGACCTAGGATTTTGAATTTTTTTTTCTTTTTTAAAGTATCTTTATTAGTGATACCTTTCAACCTTGGCTCCAGAGGACTAGTACTTGAGTATGTTCCATGCTAAGAAACCTGAGTAATTTGAAAACTTTTTAAATTTTGTAACTAAATCAAGCTTACATCCTTAAGACTCATTAGTCTCTTTGGTGTCCCAGCAGTATTTTAACCTTCTTTGCTCTTAATGTTTAGCCAGCTAAAGAAACTTGTCAAAAAATGAAGTAGTCAGTGTTCTGCAATTACTGGTTATGCTCACCAGTGATGTTTTAGTATTACACTGTCTTCACCCATTTGTATCTATTTGTCTTCTTGTGATGAAAAGGTCACCTCTTTTACACAAGCATATTATTTTTCTTTTAAGCAGCATTTGACATAATGAGGTCCTGGCAACCACTACAGCTTCTGCATTTGACATGTTAAGGCACGTATTAAATGTATTAAAATATGGAATTAATCATTTTGAGCTCCAAACCATGTTCCAGCTATGCTCATCTAGCTGTCTTTGAAGACCCTCCTGGCTTTTTGCAATGACAGCTTGCACAAATTGTTTGAGCTGTCCTTGTTCTTGTGCTCCCCACAGCTCTGTATAACTTACCTGGCCCTGCCATTTAACACCTCCTCAATATTCCAGTCAAATTTATTACATTACATACATTCACACTGGAAACATGATTCCAGTAATGAAATCTGTTTATGGGGAGAGAGTCATGTGAGTCATAAACATGAAGATGTAATTCAAGTAGTATAGCAAGCCTTCCTTTCTTTCACATTTTGGGAGTGTAAGTTGTTATTTCCTTTGAACTTAAACCTAACCTCATTAACAAGGAGACCAGAAAAGTCAGGAATAGCTGCAACACTGCAAACAAACCACGTGAAGCATTCAGTTCTGAACCCTCCATGTGAGACACACATGTTCTCTCAGCACTCAGAGCTGCTGTCTTGCCTTCTATTTTGTTTCTGACCATTCCAGTCTGCTCAGCAGACATTAAGAAGAAGAGAGGAAGAAAAGGGAGGATTAAGCTCCTCCTGGAGTAACTACCACTGTCTTCTGTGGTTATGCTCATCCATCTTCATCTAACACTGCTGAATTCTGTACATTGCACATGCAGAGTATCAGAACACGTTTCTGAATGAAGAATTTAGTGTTCTGTGTAATATACAGATAATATAATATCACGTGATATAATCATGTGAATTCATCACCATAATGAAAAATTCTTAACTGTAGATTCTTAATTATTGTTACGATGAATCATTGCAGGCAAATCTCTCTAGGCAATCAAGATGCTTCATGTTGTTGGCACTGCCATGGTATTATGTGGGCACAGCTAAAAGGTAACTTATGCTCCAGATAATTCTCTAGCAGTAAATATCATTAATGAAAAGAAGCTTATATAAGAAATTTTTCTCTAAAATTTTTCAAATAGGATTTTTTTTTCCACACAGTTGCTTTCTTGCTCCATCACAAAACTCAATTTCTGTGTTGTGCACTTCACGAGATAATTTTGATGGTCCTATGACTTAGCATCATGCTTACTGAAAACAGAAAGTGTGGTGAAGAATAAAAGATTTTTTTTACATACACAGTTTCATAAACCATGAGGTTTGTATTAAGATTTGGATGGGCTTGCAATGTACAGTTTGCTCTAAATTGCTGCAATTCCTTTTTCTAGTATCGAGTTTCAGTGCAATGCTTGAAGCAGCTGCTACTGGTCAAAAGGACATTTTGTAAATGTAAGTCTGGATTATCTGTGCAAGTAAGTGTCCAAGTTTAAATCCTCTGCTCCCCACCACAGAGAAAACGAGCGAGGGTGGTTTTAAAAGGATCCTTTGTGTAGAACAAATGGAGTGGAGAGAATTTGCCTTTCAGCTTTTTTCCTGGTGCCATATCCAGATAATTTGTTAACATCTGTGGTCTTTAAAGAAAATGCAAATTCTTTCATTTTAGACCAAGTTAAATTTCTTAATTAGGAGGGTCAGGTTTCTTAAATTGTGCCTGGTATATTAGAAAACTAAGAGTTAGATGTCCTCTGAACAATGAGTATCAGAGTGTTGAATGATTTTGTGTGATTTAAATTAGACCCCTTAATCTGTATTTAAGTCTGTGAAAAAGGCATCTGTCTTAAGGTCACACTTATGTATTTGTTTCCCTTGCCTGAAGATGTGAATCACTCACATTCATTAAAAAAACAAACAACAAAACTATGAACAAAGTAAAAAAAAAATCACTTTAGCTCTATTTTTCTTGTCTGGTTTTGTTTTCTTAACGTCAAGTAAGAAATAGACTTCTTCCAATTGAATGTGTGCCTACATATGGACACCTGCTCTGGTGCCCAGCAGTGAAAACCTCAGTTATGCCTTAGAAACAGAGGGCACTTGCACAGAAGAAGCCAGGAAAGCAAGTGAAGACATTAATGATTAGACTTACTAAAATGTGTAGCTATGGTTGCTTGTTAACATGCAAAACTAGAATATCTTCTTAATATTTAGGCATATTTTAAGGAATGTGATTCAGGAAGGAAAATTTTGGAACATACTGACACAAATCATGACATTGTGGACACAGTAAAAAATAGAAGACATTAAAAACATAAAATTCTGGACAGAAGCCTCATGTGAGCAGCTTGTGAATTATCTGATTTTTAAAAAATCAAACAAAATCCAGGTTGTGGTTTCACAGCAATGCTAAGTATCTGCACCTGCCAGAGACAGAATTCCAGCCCAGAGTTCCCACACACCACACAGCCACCTTTTCTCCACGTCCTCTCATATTGTCTTTCATTTCCTCCCAGCAATTCTGTGGATGATAATCTATACACATTAAACTAATGTAATTCATTTTATGAGCTAACTGCAATGGATGGACATGTATATACCTTATAAAAACTTGCCTTTTCTTTCTGTCCTCTAGATTTTAATAAATTAATGATATATTTCTATGGATTCGAAGAACTAGCAGGACTTCATAAGTTTTGTGTGATTCCCTGTCTACTTGTAAATAATATAATCCAGCAATTCTAGATCAAATGAAAAGGATAGCAGTGGAGGAACAATTCAGTAAACTTGTCATTAACTCTAAAAAACCTGTTTGAAATACAGCTTAGTCTGCAACTGGAAATAAGCCCTTTTGCCTTATCCTAGTTTGTGTTTGGAAATCACCATCCACTGCTGTATAATTGCCAATCCCTGCTCAGTTGAGATGCAGGGTGCTCTTACTTCGGCAGGATGGAATCTCACAGTATTTCCAATATATTCCATCTTCATGTTCTGCAATGTAGCACCATGGGCTGACATCCCCATCAGGGTTTCTGAAAGAGAAAAACAGTCAGTGAAATGAATCAATTTTTTTTTCAAAAAACCACAAAAAAATGAATCTTATTAAGGTTCAATGGCATTACTATTTTTGCTCTAATACCTCCCGTTGAACTTATATTCCAAGAAAAATGCAAAGTTTTGCATTATCAGAAAGTTCAGACAGCTTTGGTTATTACAGTATTCGTCAAGCATAAGGTGCTAGTAATGTCTAAAATGTAGCTTTTTTTTTACCCTAAGGTTAAAAGTTGCAGAGCTATTTCTGGTCAGTACTAACAGGGAGGAAGATTTTCTGTCCCACATCCTGTGTACAGGGTCCATTGACTCATAAACTTGATTTTTTGCCTTGGTACAAAATAGTCCAGACTCCAACTTTCTGTATGTGTGGTGATAAAAACAGCTGAGAAAGTCTTCTTGGAAAAACTGAGTTATTTTCTTTCCCTTCAATAAAACTGACTAAATCCATTGCAGTGATCTCTTTATATTGATAGTTAATTCCTTATGTGTCCATGATGATGGTGATCACTATTTTTATAATTATTTGCTGTTGTGTAGCTTATAAATGCACACCTAATTAGCCATTAGGTTATGTAAAGCTTTTTCTATGTACACTGTGAAAAGCTATTCACGTTGTAAAGATCTATTTAAAAGAATAAATTGTTATTTTGGACAGTCGGGTTGAAATATGACTTTTTCTTTTAACTGGGACCAGTTGCAATCTTTTTATCACATACTTTGGCATGAATTCTGTTAATGACACAGCCCTACTGAAGTGTCAGTTCAGCTGCACGTTGTCATTGACACGTCTTAACAACTCTTCTGTGGGAGATCCAATTTTAGAAATTCTGTGGATGTTTTTTGGTCAAATAACAGACTGCTGAAAACAACTGGTGAGTCGAGTGCACTTTGGATGACTAAAATGCTGCGAGTTCAGCTTTTAAACAGATTAGTGGAGGTAGTGGACAAGGAAAGTCTGACACTAGCTATGCCAAAAATTTAGGTGTAATGCAAGAGCCTCCAGTAGCTAAAAAAAAAGTAGAAGACTGAAACCAAGTGAGGCTTGTACTCAAACTAACCCATTTCCCCTTGTTCCCAGAGCTGCAGGAATTTTTGCGTTTACATCTTCATGACAGAAACCGTATGTCTGGAATTGAATCATGATAATGGCACTCTACACATAAATGCCTTAAAAATGCGAGGAAATTGTAGAGAAACGTGATGGATGTCTTTAGAAATCTTTGTCTTGAACCTCAGAAGTGCATGCAGTTAGAAAACAACTCTCTTTCAAAATCTCCAAAAATTTCCATCTTCATAATTTTGTTACGGTCGAAATGAGCGGAACGTTATGAGGCATTTCCATCTTAACAGGGTGTCTTGGAGTAAACAAAATATTCCACGTAAAGACCACCCACAGAGAGGTAACATGCTTCTGATTATTACTTCAAGTGTAAAATTAGATGATTCAAATGTTGTCCCTAAAAATCAAATCACAAAGCGACGTATTATGCCTCAAAAAAGCCTTGTGAGGTTTGTGCTGCCTGGGAGAAGGGAAGATCAACCTGTCCATTGTCATCAAGCAGATGAATGTCAGAGAAAGAGCTAAAACAGCTGTATCACAGGCCTGGACAACATTTGCATGCTAAAGATATACTCTGGCACTCTCAGTGATTTCCCAAGCTTTCTTTCAAGAGACTGTGAAGTTAAAAGTCATCCATTAGGTAGGATTGTCATTCCATGCACCTGTGAGAATATTCCTAGGCCAAGTGATAAGGAAGAAAATGCCCAACCTTCCAGTCAAACTCCACCTCAACAAGGATAATCGAGTACTCGGCAGACTGAGGTAAAAAAGCTCTATTTGGTAATTAAGTAATTTTTCAGGTTTAATATCAGATTATAGGCTCCTTGCTCCTTGTAACACTTACCACATTTTCATTTGCTAGGTAAAGCAAGACTCAAGTAAGTGTTTTTTGAGTATCTGGATAAACATTCAGTTTCTTGTGCGTGTTTTTGCACAGCTTGTACACGTTTTGCTTTGTACTAACCAAAATATTAGCCAGAGATGACTGCCAAAAGTAAGATCCTGTAGATAAAGCCTGTCTAGAATATTGCCACACAGCAAAAATCAAAATTACATTCTTGATTCTGCTATTTGTATCAGAGAGAATTCAGTGGCCACTAAATTTTTCACAGCTCTCTATTAGTATGTCTACTGAGACACAGAGCTGAAAAAAAGCCTGCAGAGCCTAAACATCTCTGAACTTCAGTTCTGATTTGCCTTCTAAGTTCTGAAGTTCTTATTTGAGATCTATCCATAGTTATGGAGGATTTCTCTAGAAGGCAAGGAAACAGAAGTGCATCTGCCATGGTTTAATCTGGCATTGTAACCCCTGACAGATGAGCTTCTGAATTCAAATAACTCTAACTCTCTGATGCTCACTTAATATTTTTAGTGACTACGTAACTTTCATTAGCACAAAACTTGGAAACAGAGTGTGTAACAGAACCAGGTCTGTGTGTGAGGATAAAAACCATCCAGAGAGTCCTGCAGACACTCACTGCACTGCTGTACTTCTGATCTGGATAATTTTTTTGAACTCCACCTTTTCATTTAAGTAATCTACACTCTTTCTCTGTCATGCCAATTTATAGATTGGACACATGATTGGGAACATGCTGAAAACATGTGGGAGCTGGGTTAAAAAAGTTATTTTACTAAAGGTTCCTATAGATCCAGGGTCCTGATTACAGGATAAACCAAAAAGTGTTAGACACCCATGGTTCTGACATTCTTCACTGCATGACAGGAAGTTTCCAATTAATTTTCTGTCAGCTGCTTAAAGTAACACTGGTTATAGAGGCAATTTAAAGCAATGTGATATTTCTTACCTGCAGTAGTTATGCTCTCCAAGGCCTCCCTCCCCATTGGGATATTTCACAGTGTTATAAGGATGCTCAAAGGTCTCGTTCCAAAAAAGACAAGGTTTCCCTGCATACTGGGAGGTCTGGTTCTGAGTGCCACGATAGTCAGCCCCATTTGCTGTATAGCATTCTGGGAAGAAAGAAAGATGAAAAAAGAAAGAATGTTTGTAGGTTTAGTGTTTGTTCTTCCCTCACCCTCCACCCCATATCCAAAAGTCCATGCTTCCTGCATGGTTTAGGCAGCTGAAGATGCTGGCTAGGATTTAAGCTTTCTCTCAGTCAAGAGATTAAGATGTCATTACTTTAATAAACAATGTATAAGACAGGTCTGAAGGGAGGTTTACACAATTAACATGCATTTTCTGAATAAGCACAATACTTTTTTTACTGTTTTTCCTGTGTTTTACTCATTAGGATGACACTGTAACTTGTTAATTTTCCAAAAATGAAATTATATGACATTATCAGTATATGACTTATCAGCATATTAACCAACATCTCATGCCACTTCAACTAAAGTTGTGACTATCTGAACTTTACAAAGTGAAAGACTTTGTAAGAATGAATCTTACCAACATTTACATTCTGATTTATAAAAATTCTTAGTGATTGAATTGCCTCAGAAAGGGACCTCCTTCAGTAGAGTATAATCATGATTTGCTACTAAAGCATTTATGCTTTCAGATTAAAAAGTATGGGTCAGTATTCTTCTGCCTCACTCATGTTTTCTCCCTCTTATGTTTGTTTTCTGAGCTTCCTAATATTCAGCAAGTTAGAAACCAAAGCAGAGAAGGATTTCTCTAGTTACTAAATACACCAGCCCCTTCTCAGATGAACTACAAATTTCATGCTGCCTGCCTTTGCTGGGTCTTGTTAATCACAGAATCATAAAATGGTCTGGGCTGAAAAGGACCTTAAAGATCATCCAGATCCAACCCCCCAGCCACAGACATGGCCACATTCACTGGACACCTTCTGATCAAATAAATATCCAAATGCATGAACAATTTTACTTTTGCTGAAATTGCAGAACATTTTTGATTAAATTATGCAGTGTGAATGTAACAAAGCATGGGAACAAGTTGCCCAGGGAGGCTGTAGAGTCTCCATCCTTGGAGATATTCAAAAGCCACCTGGACATGGTCCTGGACAACCTGCTTCAGGTGACTGTGCTTGAGCTGGACAAGATAACCTCCAGAGGTCACTTTGATCTCAACCATTCTGTGATTATCTTCCAGAAACAGTCATTATAAGTTGTGTACCATAAATAAGTCCATCCTGTTTATAAGTAGCACTTGCTAACATTTATCATCCTTGCATTTATTTAAGAATAGGATTAAAATATAACAGTCTGTGACAGAATTAAAATGGCTGTGAACATTTCTTTGTACTGGACAGCATTACTGGGGAAATTCAGCAATCCTTTGTGCTAACTACAGGCTGTGAAACCTCCTGTTTGATCTGATAGTGTTCTCTGCAGAAACCATCTTACAGCTGCAGAGACGTTCCACTGCCCTGAGGGAGTGGGAGAGTGCTCTGAAGTATGTGCTGATCTCAGGTGTCCCTCATGAAATCTAACTTACAAAACAAGTCTAGAAAGACCTGTGTGGCTGCAGTTGGAAGAGGAAAAAAAAAAAACCCACCCACATTTTAATCCTGATATTAACAGTACACCATTTTTGTATTTTGAACTACTGCAGAAGAAGGGAAAATGTATTATTAAAACCATGCCTCTGAAATTAGTTTAGTCTGGGCTCACAAATATCAGAATGGTACAATTATAATAATTATTTCAGAGTTCCATTACACAGCAGATGAAAGACAATGGTTTTGTGCTTTCACTGTGCATTTTCATGCCTAGGCAAGTTTGGACTTCTCTTAAATGAAATTTTGTTGCTGAAGGCACACAGAAGAGGTGTTTGCACAGCCATTAATGCATTCTGCTATCATCTGTGGACAGAAAGCTGTATAATTTAACAAAAACAAGCTTTAGGTCAATACTCCTTACTGTAATTTACCTGCCTGCCTTAGCAAAACAGGTGGGCTGCATACATTTGCTTAAAAATGCAAATCTGAGTTTCCAGTATTTAGGCCACCACAGATATTTGTGTAAACATGTGAAAAAAACCCACTTTAAGGTCACAACTGTGTTGCAACTTTCTTCAAGACCTCTTTTGTTTTGCAGTTAATATAAAAGCTTTTGTAGGTTATAACTGAAAAATGTAAGCTGATGAATTTAGCAGTAAAGAGAGAAAAATGTTATCAAAATAGATAGACAAAATAATATGTAGCATAAAGAATTTGTGAAAAGTGACAAACACATCCAGAAAAGATATCTACATTAACTTTGTACCATTATATATATATATTATTTTTTTTTTCGCTTCTCACTCCTAAATAGAAGCAATATATACTTCCAACTACTCAGAAATGTAAGGAATGCTACAATACCTGAATTTAGTCTGGCACACAAACTAAACTGGAGATAACTTCAGTCAGTTTTAGGATCTGCTAAGACTGGCCCGTGCTTTAACTTGCAGTAGGGACTGACTTGCATTTTCATGTCAGCTTTTTTAAACTGATTTTCTTCAAACTTCAGTGCACTTTAAGAACAAAAGGAAGAGTCAGAGCTCTCTCCATTCCTCTTAACTGCAGCTTTTTGTTCCCAAGTCAATAGGTAGCTGTATCAGTGCCTCCTGTGTTCCTTTGCACTGTTTGGTGCAATTGTGCCAGCTGAGCTGTAACAAAGCTCCCCTGGCTTAGATGGGGATGTGGAAAGGGGAGACAGTGAGATACCACACAAAATCATTGATTATCCCTGAAACCCTGAAATGAAAACTTTAAGTCATGGAATTTAGCAGCTGTTATCAAATGAAATACAAAACCTTTTGTGTTACAGGGAATCTGGATTTTGTTAAGGATTAATAATAATTTTTCCGTAACATGGGAATGCAATATTTTCAATTAAATATTGGCATTTAAAAAAATCAGGTCAGTTGTCCTTGCTGTGTTCCCTCCTGGCTTCTTGTGCACCTGCTCACTGGCTGAGCATGGGAGACTGAGAAGTCCTTGATTTAGAATAAGCACTACTTAGCAACAACTAAAAAAAATCAGTGTGTTATCAACATTATTCTCACATTAAATACAAAACCCAGCACTGTACCAGCTACTAAGAAGAAAATTACACCAGATGAAACCAGGACACAGCCCTACATTCTTTTACCTTGAACAGTCAGCTTTCAGATGTGCTGAGATATATTTTGTAGAGTTTTCTGTAAAACTCCTAGTAGCACAGTAACAGACGTCAGCATATTCAGTATCTTGGCAGCAAACAATTCAATTCTTCTGTTTAACACACGCAGTGATTTCATCATATTTTGCTACATGACAGCCAAGGCACTACCTTAGTGATTTCACCATGAAATAAATACTCCCAGTGTGCTGAAAGTGCATGTTTTGTCTGCAGAAAGGCCACTGTCCTCTCTATTTCAAATCCAAATCCCCCTGGAGAACAAGAGGTTAGAGCCTCCACCCTACTTTTCATCTTGTACCACTGGTGCAATAATTTCCACTTTCTGTGGAAAGATGAGCTTAAAAAAAGGTCACCTAGATTTGTCTGCACAAAACTAATTCAGATGAGGTCATCTAAAAATAGTCAAAAAAGACTGGACTAAACACTGTTGGGAGAACTCTTTGGCTTCCTCAAATCACCTGATTTCTCTTTGGTGGGTTATGCAGAAGGGAGGGGGAAAAGAGTAAATCAACCAGCAACAACCATCTCTCTGTGTGGTGGCTGAACCCAACTGCCTTGGCTTGACTGAAACTTCCATGACACTTTAGGTTATGAAGCCTCTCACCTGGAATGTAACATCAGAGCTGTGACTCAAGAAAATTAATCCTGGTTCTATGAATTTCAGCAAGCCTTATTCCTTAAAGTTTTGTAAGACCATGGTAAGCTATGACAGAACTGGCACCGTGTCCAGGTCAGCAAGGGAAGAACACACACCTTGTGGACACTACAGCTGACAGCCCCTGAGAAGGCAGCAGGGTGCCACTGTGCTTGGTAGATTTGCCATGTGGTTTTTGTTCATGCACACAAGGCTAAAACGATCCTGTCAGCCAAAAACCTCTATTAAAACACCAGGGTTTCAGACAGGACCTGAAGAAAGCTGTGACCACTCCAATCTAGAAGTGTGTGACCTCATACTTCTAAGATCTTAGTCAGCTGGTTTTCAGAAACAGTCTGAAGTAGAGGCTTATGTCAAAGCTGTGATTAGAATCAGTGTCCATGATGATTTCACTCAATTAACTGCCCAATGACCCTGCTGCTTCTACTGTTTCATGGGGATGTCTGTAAACAGACTTAATCAGAGATTAATCAGAGATAATTAATCAGAGAACCTTTGCAGTGGTTCTAGTCACGAAAGGTTCCAACAGGTGCTGTTCAGGCTAATGTTGATGAGCCTTAGTGAGAAAACATGGACAGCAGTTTGTTGTCAGGGCTGTTTTGTTTCCAACACATCAGGTGCCACCGCTGACAGAAAAGTAACTTTTTAAAATGAATGCTGAGGCTAGGTAAGTACACATTGAGTGACAGCTACTAGAACAAAAAAGCAGAAAACAAGACCAGGGATGTTGTCCACTCTAAGTGAATACTCAGTGTGTGATACAGGTTCACAATTAGTTTTATTAGAGCCAGATCAACATTTGGAAGATCAAACAGCAGCTGTTGTAGAAATTCTTTCCATCTGTGTCGGTTTCTTCTTCAATGTAGGGACCTTACAATGATGATTTTCCTTTGTTACTTTGGGACTGCATGGCTGCCTGCACTCCACATGGGCGCCACTTTAGGACCATTTGAAAAATTAAGGTAGTGCAGACTATAACAGCCTGGTTTTTTTACTGCTGATAAATCACTGACATTTCAGAGTCTGCATCGACTTCCAAGGATTTTCTCAAAGACATCTATCTAGAGACACTAGAAATTGCAGACTGAAGGGATGGAGGTTTCAGGATGGCTTAAATGACTTCTTAGAGTACTTTCCAAGTTTGAGGCCTGTACATAGCTTTTGAGACTGAAAATTCAGAATGACAAACTCCTTCCTATTCCCCTGGAAAGAAAAAAAACCAACTGCTTTGTTTGTTTGCTTAATGCTTTGGAAGCCACTTGGAGTGTTGACTAGAGTCCAGAGAGACTGACAACAATTATCAACCTGAAACCAGCCTACCCAAGCCAGAAATTATCCTACCACTTACTGCCCAACAAAAAGCAAGGTTTTCTTTTAAAGATCTGCAGATTAATGAAAGATAAATGAAAGTGGCTGCTGTTTAAATCCTGGGTTTCATTACAGCGGTGTAATTAAATGTTCTGTAAGGTTGGACCAAAAATTAAAGGTTCCTTGAATTTACATGGTAAAACTGCCTGCTCAGTTTTCATTTGTTTTTCCTACGGCCTCTTAGAAAAGTCAGGAAAATGCTTAAGCAGAATATAAGGGTATGAAACCAAGGGTGCCAGGTCCGATAAATGACTCAGTGTGGCTTGCCTGATGCATGTGCTTGCACAGTATTCCAAGAATAGTTTTAAGCCACTTCCATTCTACCTAAACTGTTCTAGTTCTTGCTGGAGATCGCAACTGAAGCACTCCTCCTTAAATGAAAGCACTGTATCTAGGTGCAGATGGCAACAGTTACAGGCACTAACCAGATGCTGCAGTCTCTAATTTGATTGAAAGGGTATAATTAGACAGCAGAAACACTTCAATGAGAAAGTAACGCACAGAGGAAAGGACAGAAACCACTTAAGTGATGCCAAGATACCCCGGCAGTGACAGAGGCCCACGGGTGGAAGGAGCAAAACACCACATCACCTTCTTCAAATGAGAACATTTTTGTTTCCCTAGAGATGTGAATAGGGATTCTATTATCATAGGTTGCCACAGTTCTTCATGTGGGAACACTGATTAAAACCAGAAGAAGCTTCAGGAGATGAAAGACACAAATATGGCTTCTGTGGTCATTATTAAAAATATTTTTAGCATTGCAATGGTTTTCTTTGAAGATGCAGTTTTATCGACTGAACCAAGTTAATTTGCATACTATCATATGAATGGTCAGGGAAAAAAATCTCATTCTATACAATGTTATGATGCAAGATAAATGCTTTTGGGAAGTATAAGGCTGATTTAGATCTACCCAAGTAAAAAAAGAAGTGTAGTATTTTTACCTTTGAATACTTTTCTATTGCAGTTCATACTAATATAACCCAACCACTCATCAAAACTATCAGGCTTCTGTGCCTGTGCTGTCACAGTAAAAACACCCCCACAACAGAACAGTTGATACAAGTTAAAGAAAAACTGTCATGAAAGAATTATCTTTGCTTAAAATGGCAATTTTCAAAATTGTTAGAAAACAACTCCCCATTTATTAAATCAGTTAAATTTTGATGCAATGCTATGAGGGCACGGATCATTTTTCCTTTACAACGTGGGGGCACTCCACATGTAGTCGAAAAATTGTATCTTGCTCATTCTACATATCCATGCAAACACACACAGACACACACGCATATAATTTTTGAAAGTCCTCAAATGCAATCATTTTTACTGGTCAGAATTAGAGACTTGATTAGCATTGGTCAAAGCCAGAGAGTAGCTACAGTGATTATACTGGAATTATGCCACCTGAGATTTGATCAAATCTTGACTGAAGCATCTGTCTTGTAAAAATGTACATTCCTGGAAATGTACAGACATGCAGAGTTGATTCTTGTGTTCCCTGGCAGTGTGTGAGCTGTCATACATGTGAACTTGCTACCCTTCTGAAATTTTGACTCAAATCATCAAGCTAATCACTTTTCATCACCTTTTTTTAAAAAAAAACCTGACTGGTCAGACCTTTTCTGGAATATGTCAGAAGCAGGCAAGTTGGGTTATGAGCACAAGACAGTTCCCATTATTTCTAAATGCATTCTGCCCCTTTTTTCTTTTTATTTGTACAATACAAACATGCTATATTAGCCAGAGCTTTTGCAGCTGCTGGCTGGTCCTCAGCCACAAGATACAAACACACTTGCTTGCCTTGTGATCCTTTATCACTGGAAGTAAGAATGTGTGATGTGGCCCCATAAGAATTTCTGCTCCTTAATACACCCATTTGTTTTCTTTCTTTGTGAAGTTTTAAAACTGTTGTTCCCTTGTCAAGTGTGGCAGGCTGAATCCCTTTGGCAATTTTATCAGGATGGGCCATGGCCACTGTGTGGATGAAGGGAGTGGTCAATTGCACAACCATTATGGTGTGATATGACAGAAATGAAAATTTTGCAGCTGGCAGCATGTAATCCCTGCCTCCCTCCCACTTCTTTGGCTCCATCCTGCTTAAATCCGTTCACATAACCCTGGATTTTGAGTTATGCTCCATGCATGTACAAGCATGATATGCTGAAATGTCTGACTATTTCATCCCCTATCTGCCTAGTTCTAAAGAAGAAAAAAAATTTGCTTTTTCAAGTATTTTCATGACACTTGCTTACGGCATATCAAGTAGAACTGCTTCTCTGAATCACCAAGGCATGGGCAGAATAAGATGACAAGAGATACAAGGTTGATAAGAGAAGGCTGGAATAACAGCTCAAAGGAAAGACTCATCTGGGAAAAAAACCAAGAACATGGTGACTCAGGATTGCCAAATGGAAAGAAAACAGAAAGGAAAAAGAGATTGATAATCATACACCTTTCTGATGGGGAAATTAAATGAATGCAATAAATACAGAAACTAGGAATTATAACTTACTGCACTGAGTATATAAAATAACATTTGTTTACCAAAACTAACATTTGCTGAAGGCATTTCCATTTTTTTGGCCTTGTAACACAAAACTCACCAAATTCAAACAGTCAGTGGTAGGCAATCTATTCACATATCTCTTATTTCTGATTCAATTGAGAAATTATCTATGGCTGATGTTTGAATGCACAAAATGCCAAGGTTTGAATGCAGAAATGTCAGTGTTTGAATTAATAGAAACTGTTAAACATCACATGGCAAAGCAGAAACCTTCTGTGAAAAGTACTATGTGCAAAAATGGTTGCTAATTCACTTTCATTTCTGACAACTGGAGTCATTTTTCATAGAGTAATTCCAGAAGTTTCTCTCCTGTCTTACCAAATGATGGTGACACCATCTTTGACTGCACTTTACAATAAGCTTATTAAGACATGCATTAAAAAACAAAGAAAGGAATAAGCATTAAAAACATACCATACAACAAACTGCCTTCCAAAAGCAATAGTAATGTTTGTCATTTCCAAATTCTGCTAGTTTCAAGTGCAAACTGACACAGCTGATCCCAATTCTGTGGGATTAAGGGTCAAGACGAAGATCCTGCTGTGTACCTTGTGCAGATTAGGAACTCTGCAGATCCTGCACATGCCCTATAAATTACAGGTTGTTGTTGAAATGCAGATTTGCACTGTTTCCAGGTTCTTTAGCAGAAGTCACACAGGTGGCGGTACCTTCTAGATCCATTCTCCTTTGCTACACCTTTATTTGGAGGCAATATATAATTGCCTCTATAATCCATTCCCTCCTCCCCCTGCCCCAGCTGCTTGTGCTCAGGCATTTCTGTCCCCTCTAACAGTCAAACATTCACACTGGGCCATATCCTCCACTTGCTGTCATGCAGCCCTCTGTGAGACACGGTTACACATGGAGCGTTCTGTCCACAGTTCTGCTCAGAACTTTCAAGTAAACATTCTTCAAACCTAAGCAAAGGAAGGAGTATCCACTGTGTGCACCAAACACATCCCAATGGTACTGGGAACCTCTCTAGGCAGCTCTCTAAACACTTATCTGAAAACACTCTCATGTTTTACCTCTGAGAAGTAGTAAAGCTTACCAGAACTCTTCCTCATAAAAGGTTTTTTATTCCCTGAAAAAAGTCTGTGTAAGTATTTTCCACATCTGATTAGGTACCTCTACAAAAACCTGATGAGCAAGCATGCGCTCAAAAAGTAGAGCGAGTATGTGTTCAAAGAAGAAGTAGAGCAAATTCTACTTTGTAAGAAAGACCAGCAATTAAAAATAAACAAAATGTATCCAGAAGGACCACACATCTGATGGCTGTGACACTGCGACCATCTGGAACTGCCACTTCAGATCTTGCAAAGCATGGCCAATGTTTACCAGAGGAGAACCGTAGTACTTGAAATCGCTAGTAACAACGAAAACGAGGACAAAAGGGTGCAGAGAAATTTTAAGCGAAAAATCACCTTAGGAAGTGAAGCTTCAGGCTTCCCAGGCTTTTTGGGTGAAGGAGAACCTAAACGATGAGAGGAGCCCAGGCTTGCCCGGGAGCTGGGGCAGCACACAGCGGACAGGCGGGGTGGCCACCCTGCAAGCTCTGGCTCTGCTGCCACAGCTCTTTTCCCAGTGACACAAACAATCGCACGCCCCTCTCCCCTTAAATGCCTCCATTCCACAGAGCAAGCTACAGAACCACTTTTATAGAGAAACGTGCTGCTCTTCTTTCTCTTACATCACGCTTTCACAGCGTTTCCGAGCTCCCAGTGCAGCAAGCACAGAGAGAGCCTCGAACACCCACGAACTCCACGCGAAAACACCCGCTGCGTGTTTGCACGGGCAGCGGCGAGCCCGGCACCGCTGTGCCGAGCAGGAAGGGACGTCTTGGCGACCTCGCAGAGGCGCTGCCGGGCGGCAGAGCCCTTCCGCGGGGGGCTGCGGAGCTCCGGGAGAGGCTGCCCCGCTCCCTCGCCGCCCAGCCCTGCGAGGAGCTCCGGGAGCAGCCCCGAACGCGCCCCTCTCCCGGCTCCCCGCGGAGCGGCACTCACCGGACAGAACGGGCTCGCGGCAGCAGCTCAGAGCCAGCCCGGAGAAGGCCAGGACGGCGGCGAGGGCGGGAGGCTCCATAGGCAGCGGCCGCCGGGCCGCGCCGCGCTCGCAGGCGGCAGCCCCGGCTCTCCGGGGGTGGCAGGCGGCCGGGAAGAGCGCAAAGTGCGGGAAGCGGAGGCCCTACAGCATGTGTCCTGTAAGTGCGCCCCGGCGAGGTGCCGAGTGGCAGATGAGGGATCCTATTACCAGCCATGTGACAGGAAAGGATAGAGACCGACATCCCAACCTGCTGCAGCGCGGGACCGCAGGGCTGCCGCTTCCACTTCTGACACTTCTGGCAGGTCCGGGCTGGTGGTGTTCGCCCCGGGGCAGCGCTTTGGCCCCGCGGAGCCCTCCTCGCGGGCCGGGACGCCTCCCCACACACACACACAAACTCCTCCATCCCAGCAGCCACCCAAGGCTCGCTCTCGTCACTCCCCTCGTACCCAGTGTCCCGCGGAAGGGGTCGGGCAGAGCCCGTCAGCCCCGTGGCCTGGCCGCTGCCCCTGCCCTCCGGGCTCCCTCGGGGGTGTCGGAGCCGCTGGGAGCGCGCAGGTGCAGCCCGGCTCTGCTCTCCTGAAGCCGTGAAGGCACGGACGGACATAAGAGAGGAGGAGAACTCTGCAAACTTTCTGAGGGACGCGGGCACGAGCGGCTCCGCGGGCGGCGCGGTGCCAGCGCCGCACGCTGCGATTTGAGGCGTCGTTCTCAAAGTGCAAAGGCAGCTCCCGCCCGACAGAAGGGACCGGGCTGCGGAGCCGGGCCTGGGGGAGTGCTGGCAGGGGACAGCGCGGCTGTTCAACCCCCGTGTCCCCCGTAGGCCGCGTCCTGAGGCGGCCGGAGCTGAGGCCGGGCGGGGGCCGCTGTCCCGACCCCGGGTCGGCCGCCCGGCACAGGGACAGCTACACAGACAGACACACAGGCACAGAGACAGCCACACAGACACACAGGCACAGAGACAGCCACACAGACAGACACACGGACAGCCACACGAGCGCCCACCACGCCCAGAGACCCGGGACATCCTCGGGCGGGCACGGACACGGGGACGTGAGGGGACACCCCCGCCCACAGCGCAACACACGCCCAGAGCTTCGAACACAAACACAGCAGCCAACAGGCTCCGAAAGAGAAGGAGCAGCGTTGCTTTCTGAGAATGCGCATGCAGAAAGATAGGTTTTGGGTTCGTGGTTTGTTTTGGTGGGAGTTTTTTTGTTTATTTTTTGTTTTCTGGTGTTTTTTTTATTTTTTAAATCTACCTGAAGATATCAAAGGATGAATTGTCAAGGTTGTAATGTCAAGCTATTTTCTAAATTTCTACAAAGTCGTATTACCTGGCCTGTGAGACGTTTTAGCAATGGCAGTAGAGCTTTGCTAAGAAGCAACAGAAAAAAAACCCCACACTTAACCAGCAAAAAAACAGAGAAAGTGTTTGTGTCAGGAACAGAAAGAGGGCAAACATCATTGTAGCCCCTTTACACAATTGCTGTGTAATCAAATAGCAGCCCATGCAGGGAGAGAACAATTTGCTCTTCTGAAAGGGGAAGAAACAAAATACAGTTTGTAGGCCTTAACTATTGTATGAATGCACAGTGTGGATGCATCTCACTTTTAGCATACAGAAACTTCCCACCATAGGGAGCTGTAAGGTTGATTTTGAAGGGGAAAACATGCTTACATTTCTTTTGGCCTTTGTGACACATATCTAAAAAGCAGAAAATGGACTCCATACAGTAGCATGGCTTTACACATAAAGTTTAATATTGCAGCATAATATGCCACATTCTTACTTCTTTTAGCTGAGTTCCTAATGAATGTAGCATCTTTAAGCTGATGAAATACTGAAAAACAATAGCAGTGTTCTGATAGCTTGGCGCTGTGCTTTTTTTTTTTTTGTGATAAGTTCAGAAGTACTTAATTGTTTCTCACACATGCAGTCTTCTTTCCAAGGGCTGTAACCCCATTGTGTTTCCATTCACTCAATTTCGATTCGATTTCATATGTCATTCTGATTCTGTTCCTTCTGGATGCTGGAACAGAGAAGGCTTAAAATTTTGTAGCAGTTGCTAACAAAGTTCAGAAAATCAACCATATCTCCATTTCAATCTGCCAGTATTCCTAGGCAAAACCATTTTCATGCACAATGCTGGCCCTTTTTCCATCAACCAGTTGCACACACAGTTGATAAGTGTATACAGATCAGCGGCACTTTTTTTTCACCTGTAGCACACTGGCAGTTTGTTGCCAATGGTCATTATTAAATCATTATTTAAAAGGTCATAAAATTTGCTATTTCTTTAGGAGGCTCATTTGTGTTTGTAGTTCAGTTAAGGCTTACCTCTCCTTTCTGCACAAATAAACCAGGCGTGCCAGGACTGCAAGACCGACTATTCCAAATACACTGCCAATAATAATTACTTGTTTCATAGCTGAAAAACAGAGACCAACCACAAAAAGACCATGAAGACTTTGATAGACATTTCTTCATATCTGTCTGAATGCAGTCTCATGATGATTTTTGAAATTGTACATAAAGTGTTAATTTTTCTGTTCTCTATTTGTAGAACAAACTGCCTCCCTTGGCAGGGGGATTGGACTAAATGATGTCCAGAGGTCCCTTCCAACCCTTTACCCTTTTAGATTCTCTGAAACTGGTAAAGATTAGGAACTCACAGAATTCTTACATTTGACTGTTAAAGCAGGTGGCTGCAAAAGCTGTGTAACACAAAAGGTGGCTAGTGGTTAAGACGTAGTTAACATTTTGAATGTGCAATATTTATGTAGAACTGTCAATCTCAAAAACTGATTTTTTTTCAATCCTTATTTCATATGGTTTGATGACTTTAAAAATTATGCCTATTTTGGCGTTAAATTTTGAAACTGCTGCTTAATAATCTACATAAAAGAGAAGTGACTGTTCTGATGTGGGTACATTGAACTGCATCAGAGAGTTTGAACACACTAAAACACAAGAAGTGTCAGCTTGATTCTGTGACGCCTAATAAGGACACCTGAAAGAGAGAAACTAGGTATAAACAAATTTTGAATAAAAATTCTCATTTGGTTTTCTTATTCTGCTAAACGGTGGCAGATTACTGTGACACGTAAGAATATTCGTAGAAGTTAGGAGATGCAGCATGTGGAGTGAACTGTCTGGGAGAAACAATTCCTGCATTTTGTATCTGAGCCTTAATACATCCGGGCTGCATTTTTGCCAGCCCTTCCTTCCATCATTTTATCACATCTGCCCAAACCACAGCCTAGCACACAGTGATGGCAGAGTGACATAACAGACACTTCTGTGATCCTGGAATAGATTATTCAGCTGTTAATTTGGTTTATGGTGAAGTTTAAGGAAAGAAATGGGATACATAAACTGTTTCACAAGCATGGGTCTGTCATCCAGTAACTTCTGAACAAGGCTCAAGACCTAATGTTTGGTTTGCACATCGTTCACAGGGAGGTACCCAGCCTCTGCCAAGTGATGAGAACCCACCACTGGCTTAAGTAGTTAGTCCAGGGGTGATTTGCCTCTATTGTGAAATCTTTGTGTTTAGAAAAAGCACAGCAGACTAATGAGATTTCTGACAGCTTTTCAAAATGAACTGTATTTACACAGAGTCTGGGCCTGGAAAAGGAAATCTAAAAGTGAATAGAGGAGAGGGGGAAAAAAGGAGAAAATAACCCAGAAGACATACAAAACTAGATTGCCCTTACTATCACCAAATATTGTCTGTCTCGAAAAGACTGTATATACATATATTGCTGCTATCTTATGATTTTTAGCTGGATATTACATCTGATTTTACTAGAATCTCCTTTTTGCTTTGGCTGGATGGCTTCTTTGTTCTTCCTCTTTGTGATATTCTGTGAAGAGAGGTTGCTGTGGTACTGGCAAGACTTGCAGTGGGATTGTAATTAGAAGCATAGCAAAATAATTATTAGCAGAGGATTTCCATGGAAACTTTAGTCCAAGGAAGCAAAACTCAAAAACAACAATATGCAGGCCCAACAACATAATTTGTATTTGAAGTTTCAAAATACTGAAATGGATTTTGTGAAATAACTGGCATTACATTTTCCTATTTCCATCTCTTTTCCTATCCAATTTTCCTAGTCCCCATGCCTTTATTTCAACTGTTCTACCTATTGAAAAATGGAAGCATATAGCAACTAAAAAACCTTGGTGATTTGCAAGACAGAGCTTGAATCTGATGGGCCACAAAACTGCAGCAAGTGTAATAAACACAGCACTGTAAAGAAATACACCTGTAAGCTTAGAATAACAGAGGGCTGGGCTCTGTGCTCCTGAGCAGCATGAAAGAAATAATTTGAGAAAGTGTGTGTTTAATAGTTCACTCTCAAAGTAAAAATGTGACTGCTGATCACCGTGGCTAGGTCAGTGGTCACCCAGGGAAAGGCTGTCCATTAGTTTTGTCAGCATATTCCAGGTGTCAGGAAGATCTTCTGTCACAGAATTTGATAAAATGGATGTTGGTGAAACAGCAGCATGCTGCTGTGTAAAGAGAAAAACAATGAAGAAAACTGACCTCAGGAACAACAGATTTTGACAACACAAGGACCTTTTCTGTACTGGAGAAGAGAAAGTTTGTGGGGCGGAGAAAAGAGAAAATAGCCTAATAGAGAAATAACAGTAAACTGGCACTGGATTTCAACAATATCTTAGACCAGAGACAGAAATGTATAGAGTGGAAAGCAAGTACTAGCTGTCCATGCTATAAAAATATGAGAAGTTCATATATAAGTAAAAGGAACTTTGAACTGTATTGCCTCTCTTCTCTGTAGAGACCTGGGCCTGTCAATAAAATAGCCTTCTCACACAAACACTGCTATCTATGGAAGAAGGAGACACAAGGCTAGGTATAAATGCCATTATTAGGGCATAGCAGTGAGAAAAAAAAGAATGGAGAAATTTGTATTTTATATGGTGTTGATCAGTTGTAGGACAGCATTGTCCTACTTCAACTTCCTGAGGCTAATAAAAACCATCATTTTTGGTTCACATTGCAAGTTAACTAGAACACCAAATATCAAATAGAAAGGGGGGGGGGAAGTCTTTGTTGCAATCAGATCCAAAAAAAATTCTTTCACACCTTGTTTTTCCTTGTCATCTTTCAGGAAAGCTCTGGAAAACATTGTGGGTTTTGTTTGCTCATCCACAAAGCTGCGTCATGTCTCCATCATTCTGAATGCAATCAAGGACTGCATATCTTCCAGCTCCTCTCCTCTGATCTCACAGGGCTGCCTTTCTGTCTCCCCTTTGCTAGTGTAAATGTCAGCATCTGTTTTGCTTATTGAGACTGACTGGCTCTTATCCAGTATGTATGTGGTTGATGGCAGCAATGGAAAAATATTCTTAGCTTTCAGCTTGGCAGAATGTTTTGCCAAAGTCTTTTTAAGATCTGGCCTTTGCAAATTTTTCTGCTGCCCAAACTCACTGCAGTTCATCTTACAAATATCTCTAAATGTTCAGAACTGCATTGGAAATGTACAAGCAATTGGTTCAGGCCAGCAGAGGCTGATGAAATGTGTCAGCATGACAGGAACTCATTGCTGATGTGAAGTGCACTTTCCAGATTTCTTTGGAAGGGTCCTAGAATGGAGAATCTGTTGGTATGAATTATTTGATGAGTGCTTTTGGGAACTATTAGCTCAGCATTAAAAGTGCTTCAACATGCCATCTGGCCTTGCATCACCCTGGTGCTTTGAAATATTGCCATCTTGAGGACATTTGGAGTGTATGTGGTGAATGAATGAAAAGAAAATTTTGGGCCATTTTCTGTAAATCATAGAGACAGCCAAACTGCTACTAAATCCAACAGTCCCAGGCTAATTGATAATCTATTGGTAGCAACACAAGAGGGGTAATAAATCTATGTTATTTATACTAAATACTATTGCATCATTCACAATGCTTTTACTGCTATAGAATAATAGAATTATGTTTTGAGATAACATAATCTTTTAGAAAAAAAGAGTGAAAGTGTTCAACAGCCATGGGCTCTGTCTGCTCTTGAATCACAGAATCACAGAACAGCTGAGGTGGGATGAAACCTCTGGAGGTGATTTTGTCCAAGTCCCCTGTTCAAGCAGGACCACCCAGAGTCATTTGCCCATGACCTGACTACTTTTGAATACCTCCAGGGAGGGAGACTCTGTAACTTCTCTGGGCAAGCTGTGCTCAATCATAATCACAGTAAAAACAGGGTTTTCTGATGTTCAGAGGGAAGCTCCTGTGTTCCAGAGCATGCCAATGGCCTCTGGTCTTGTCCCTGGGCACCACTGAAAAAAGCCTGGCTCCATCCTCTTTTCACCAACCCTTCAGGTACCTATACCCATTGATAAAACCTTTTAAACCCTCACCAAAATGCTCAAAACCACCATAAGTCACCTGTTATTTAGATTTGAATAATAATATCTGTCTAGAAATTCAGACATCTCATGTCCAATGTTTCCCCAAGTACAAGAAGTAGCTTTTGTCAAGGGCCATCATGGTATACTGAGATTGCCTTGTCCCTGGTAATGATTTTTTAGTGATAATATGTAATATCTGAAAGGCAACAGACCTTCTAGCCGGCTGCATTGGGGGATGTCTCCTGACCAGGCTCCTGACACTTGGCAAGTTCTTTCCTTTGACCCAGTGAGTCCATAACCCTCATTGCAGGTGAAATTGATGGTTGAGCCCAGCAGGTAGTTATTTCCATGCTTTCTTCCATTGGTTGGATGATCCAGCCAGCCACAAGAGATCACTAATAAAAGAGACATATCTGGTTAGGGTATTTAGGATTTGGACCAGCAAATCTCCATTACAGTGATTCAAACAGCATTTTAGTGGCAACTCATGGAAAAATAAAGATTTTTAGGCTATCTGAAAGACAATACTTCCTGCTACTTTTTAAAATTATTTTTAAGTCCAAGGAAGATATGTTAATGTACATAAAATGAAGATAAAGTTTCTATGCTGTGGTGTTGTAGTGGAAGAAATGGAAAGAAATTTATTTTGAGTTTGCCTAAGTATTCTGTCAGTACAGAGATTTCCTGATACAAGGATGATTCCCCACAATAAGAGTATTTATAGGTGCATGAACCTACAGTTAAGCAAAGCCTTCTCAAAGTGTTAACTCATTAAATCCCCTGTAGAAATAACTGTAGTGATGCTCCCTATGGGCCGTTGGACTTGATGATCCCAGTGGGTCCCTTCCAGCTCAGAATATCCCGTGATTCTGTAATGATGTTTCCTGGAATGTTGCATCACCTGGCTCTAGATGTTGTACCAGCAGCTTGTGATTCTGATGGGAAAGTTTTGTGGAACTTCCCACTTGAAGGCTTCTTGTTGTCAGGACATCGAATCTGCAGAACGTGTCAGAGTCACAGAGTGAGACCATCTCTTCTACCAGAGGATCAGCAGGGTCTTCATGAGGGGAGAACACGGGCAGAAAGGAAGCGTTGTGCTTTTCCCCATAAAAGAAACTGTTCAGTAAGAACTCTGTGTCATAAGTAAAGAGAGAAGTTCCATTTTCAATAGCCCCTTGGGAGATGGAGAAAGAGAGAGAGATTCATATGTAACATTGCCAGCATATACCACCTTCTGCTAGTGGTAATCCAAGTGTTTATTTACAGAAAAGTAGCTAGAGCTGGAAGAGGTATAGGAAGTCCTACAGCATCCTTCCAGCTCAAGATTATTTTCCTTTTCATAAACAACATCTTAACACCAAAGTTGGTGTTCATTTAACCTGCTGTTTGACCATTTTCTTAAAATTAGATCCAAATAATTGTGTAGCTATGATTTTCCATAAGCATGGTTTTATGTGCCTCCTAGCAAAATTATGATAACAGAGAGAGCTACCTAAAGCAACCATTACAAGCAACACAGATCCTGAGACTATGTGTCCCTAAATTCATCATGTTTATCATGGTCCTGTTCTTTGTCTTCATTCTGCTGTATCAGAAACTTCTTGAGACTGAACTAGTGAGACTTTTCAGTATGATCTGAACCCTGGAGCATGATTACACTGTGCTTAATACAGAAATCAACTGGTAGCCAGGGGATATTTTGCATTATGTTTCTGGCCCATCTCCTAACCTGATGTCAGAAGGAATGCTGACCAATCTGATGTTGCAGGTTAGACAGAGGCAGCCTAATCACTCATTAAATGATAGGAGCCATTCTTTTACACACATCCCCCCACACTCTCTTCTTTAAAGGGACAATTACTAAACTGTGATTTAATAAACGATTTTTTAAAATTGTCAGCATGGAACATGATGAAAACATTGCTAATATTCTGGCAATGGATAGTTGGCCCTGGCTTTTGCTGTACTTCTGCAACACTGTAATCTGCTGATGCTGTGTTCAGCTGATCATAGCAGATGGTATTCTGAAAGTGTAAACTGTGAAACACGAGGTCTGACTCTTGATGGAACCAGGTGCTGAACATTCATCATGGTTGTTTTCACTCCTCACTTGGGTAGAGGAGGGCATATTTCTCCTACTCCCTTCTCTTTCCCCAGTACTGGTTGCCTGGCACAGACTTCATCTCCTAGTCCTTAAATCATGAGCTGTTCTGAATTTATAAAGAAAAGGTAATAATAGACCAGAGAAATTACTTACAGCTAGCTCCAAATTCGAACACCTGCTGGGGACTTGCATGAACAGACATCTTGGTTTTATTCTTGAAGGTGTAGTCATCCTCTGGATTGCCATTCATTACCCCAAAGAGACCCTGTGTGTGATTCATGAACTTCTCTGGGAGCAGAATTGTCAGGGTCAGAAATCCTCCACTTCCCCTTATTTCCACTCCAGACCCAGAAGAGAACATCACTGTGATGTTCTGATCAGGTGTAGAAAAGAGATAGAGACCTATAGCAAAGAGAGGAAGAGGACAAAATAGCAAATTATCCATAGTGAAAAAATTGTTGTGTTTAGCATCAGTTAAAATTACAGTTTTAACCATTTTTCATAAAGCTTTTCCTCCCTTTCACTCTGAGCTGCAGTCTGAAAAAAGTCAACTTTTAATAGTCTTTTTGGCAGAAGAATAGAAGAATAATATCTGACCTACTGAGAGAGCTCCCAATAGGTAAATGTGAAATCCAGTTATATTTTAATATATATTATGGTTATATTTCACTATATTTCATTTTATTTGGTAGGCTCCATTGCATTAGATGCAGTAAGCTCAAAGCAAAATGTAGAGTACGGAGTTTTTAATTCCATTAAAATTCCATTTAATTCCACTTAATTCTCATCCACAGGATGAGAAAGAAAACCATGGCTCTACAAACCACTGAAAAAGGACATAGAAGAAGAAATGGACATTGAAGTCACCTGTTAAAACACTTCACGAAAGGATGCTGAAAAGAAAGTAGAAATGGATGCATCTAGAGATACTTTTAACTATACATGGGCTCCATCAGAATATAATTTCTTACAAGGCTGTTCTGTGTAACTGACCTTTCAAGTCCATCCAAGTTTGCTCAGAGAAGCTGAGAACCCTCTGGTTCAAGAGGACCTCCAGATTCAAATCCTCAGAGTAGCGCACTTCAATCACATCAGAGTTGTTCTCCCGCATGGCCACTGCAGACAAGCCTGTCCCCTGGGCCCCAGTTCCTTCCAAATAAAAAAAACCAACAATACTATCAAAATGCATCAGCTGGCAGCTGTGCCTATTGACTGATGTCTAGAACTAACCTTATGTTTCCTTATTGATGAGAATGGGCATGGAGAGAAATTAGAATTTTGTTTTGAGCTCTTAAACACAGCAGAAAACCTTACATTTCCATTACTCACACCCAACAAAACTACCAATTAAACTTGGCTTGGGAAGCTTTTCCTGAAGATGTTGTCTGCTTTCTGATTATCTTCAGAATGGTTCACAAATGTCCAAAAAAAAAAAAACAAGACTAGAGACAATAGGAGGATTGCTGCAAGGTGCAAATCAAGCAAGCTCATAAGCTCTTTTTTGTTATCACTGCTCCCTCTCTTACCAACTTACCATTGGGAAAGTGTGCCTGCTGTGTCCTGCCTTGCACTGTCAGGGATGTGAGATCAGACTCCACCAACGTGTATTCTCCCAGGCCATTGAAGGTGAAGTTCAGACCATCAAATGTGAGGAAATGAGGATCCCCAAAAGCAGATGCTATTTTTAAAAGCAAAAAGAGAATTGAGAACAAGCAAAAATCACAACCTGTTACTTCTCAAGTTCATGAGAAAGGAAAGAGACTGGAAGCCTGTGTTGCATGCAGTATATGTGGAGATTTGGACATGAATACAGGACTATTGCATCCATATCCTTTGCACCCTTATCCCCTTTTGCATTTCCAACTTCCATGTAAATCAGTCCAAATTTCTCCTAATTTTTCTTCCTTTGTGTGCTTTAATCTGTATAGTAACCAATACAATGCATCTTCCCATCAAACTCTGTAAAGTTGTATTTTGACAAATTCATATTCAACTCTGCTTTTGCCAATACTTTTGATGGGCTTTCTTTCAGCAGCCAAATCTCTCATTCATGACCCCTAACTACCTAATGCAATGCCCTCTACAGTTTTCTCCATTTTTCCTAGGGCAAACTGCTGCCTCTTTGCACTTCTTTATGGGAGGCCAAGTCCTGCTGGACACCTCAGTAGCACACAAGGCAAAACATGTGGTAGTGATAGAGATATGGCAAGACTTGAAGACTGAGTTAAAAGAAAGCAGGAGTAAAACAGACACACACTTTCTTATTTGATAAGAATATTTCTCATCATGATAGCTTTTCTAGCTACTTCCTAGCTGTCATTAACCATATCTAACCACCTTTTTTTCTGAAAAAATACACACTGGTGATATAAAGTAATCAACATTGATTACTGTGCTTTGGCTGTTTAGGTTCTAGGGGTGAATGAGATGCTCAACAGCAGAAAACCTTGCAGCACAATTTAAAACCACATATTTTGTAAGTGATAGATAAATAGAAAGCTTCCATGGAATTTTTCCACAGGGCATTGTGGAATGGCATTGACCCTCACCATTACAAAAAATACTGTGTACATATACAAATATTCTAGAAGCCAACACTGTATCCAAAATCTGCACTCCATAAGGGAATTCTGACGCCCTTACCAGCTCGGGGCGGGCGGTACGTCCTGCAGTCACTAGAGGGCCGCCTTTTCATGTAGAAGTCACAATTATCAGACCACAGGCAGCAGTAATAGAAGCTGATAACATCGTAAAGCCAATGGGAAAAGCCAGGTATCCGGGGAGGCTTCAAGAAAGGCGGCGAACCCCAGTCGTGTCCCCGATCAGGTGTGCTGCCTCCGGTGGAGTCGTGCGTGAGGATTTGGGTTCCCGTGGAGTCATAGCAGCACTGCTGTCCAGCCCCGTACCGGGGACTGATCGAGAAAAGCAGCAAGAAAATCATCATTTAGCTCTGTGAGATCCATTTCTATTCAGGGGTTACTTATTGCTTTTTTATGGATACAGCTAAATATTTTGGTTGCCAAGCTTTATCTGATGTCCAGTTAGACTTCACCCCTGACTTCTGTGATGCTGCTGTCTCTGAGGTGAAAGGATGAATCAAAAAAACGCAGTTTAAAATTTTTTCTTTACCTGGCTTGAATGGCTCTTACACAATGCACAGCACCAGGGTGATAAGTGCACACACTCCCCTTCTCAATGTCACAGCCATAATCCGTCTGAAAAAGAACAATGTTCACACTTAAAGGGGTTCTTTCCTCATTGTCCTTTCTGTTCTTACATTCTGCTCCCACTCTTTGTATCTGACATAAGTGTAAAGTTGGCATGAACTGGTTGAGGTTGTGTGTTGAATAGCATGGAATGATAGGAAAAAGGGTGAATTTAATACTGAAGTGTTTGGAGCAACATGTCTAACCTGAATATTCTGCAGTCTGTTACAACAGACCTAGAAGAACAAATGCAGCCAGATGGGGATTCAGCTATAAGTGTACAACAAACACAGACACAACAGAGTAAATGTTTATCCTACGTTCTTAGACAGCGGCAGTAGACCTACTTTTTTTCTTCACAAGCTTTTAACTGTACACATCATGTTTAGAGCTTCATAACCAGAATAGTAACAAGGCTTACCTAATTTTTTTTAAAATGCATAAACACACTGCCACCGTTTGGTATCATAAATAGAAGAGGAAGTCACTCTCATCTGATCAGCAGTATAAGTGAAAGTGTAGACTAATTGGCAATTGATTTCTTAGCTTTTGTCAGTTCTTTGATAACAGTGAAGCTGAGAAGGAGGAAGGAAGCAGGATAAAGGAAATAATGGATTACAGCTCTGGGCTTGAGCTCTGAAGTGCAAGGCAGAAGGGTTTGCAGCAAAGTGTGATATACCTGGCAGAAATAGGGCCTGTTTGTTACAGCACAGGATATCACCTTCAAACACAGACTGTCATCTTGTAGGATCTCAAAGAAGTCATCCCTGCTCCCAGCTCCACAAAGCTCACTGTCCTCCCTGAGTGTTTCCAGTCTACCATTGGAACTACTGTCTGAATTCCCTATTTGAATGTAATTTCCATCTCTTGTCCTACAGGCACTTCTTTTACTCACATTACCTGGATAAGCTGTATTTACCTCTACCATTTGATGTGCTACTTGGACAAAACTAAATATAACTTAATTTCCCTGTAATGATGTTTAGAGAGGGAACAGGGGAGTGTGTGGAGTTTGGCACTCCTTAAGCTTCTTCTTGGAATTATAATAAGCCAGAGGGATCAATTAATAACTTACATGGAACCTGCCAGTGTCAGCTCTTGCCTGTGCCAAGGTGCAAGGGCAGTCTATAATTTCTTTCAAGAAGTTTGGGAGCAACTCTTCCTTTTTGTCCCATTCTATACATTTTGCAGTTGCCCATGCATCTGGGTCATTCCTGAAGTCTTTCTCAAGGTGCCAAGCCAATGCATGGTCTGAGCTCCAGATTGATGGAATGTTACTGAAAAAAAAAAAAAAAGAAACAAAAAATAGATCTGATAGCTGAACAAGCACTGTTTTGACAGTAACATTGTGACTTAATTGCTAATTATAATTAAGAAGCATCTTTTGACTCCCAGGTTATTTCCTTGCAAAGTCCACTACTTTCTTTTTCCTTCAAAAAGTTATGGCAAATCAAAATTTTCCAAATTCAAGAGGTGACAGGACAGCATGCAGCAAGTGTGCAATAATCAGAATACATTTTAGTAATCATGATTCTGGCTTACATGGATCCTTTCAGAGGCAAGTTTTCAATTACTGCCTTTTGACATTATAATTTCATTTAGGCCAGAATGAAGAATATCTGGATTCTTTCACAAAACATCACACTGCACCCCAGTAACATCAGGACTAATGGCTACAGAAACCATTCAGAATCCTTGAAAGGTTCCAAAGCCACTCTGCTTTTCCCTCATGAAAAAAATACCAAAACTGAGCCTGAGTCTCAGTATTAAAGCCAAAGGAGACTACAGCTTATAAGGTAGCTATTATTATTATTATTATTATTATTATTATTATTAGTGATGCACTTGCCTCTGCCCATTAAAATAGGTTCTGGGTACAATTCTCAAAATTCCATAGTCCCAAGTGCTGTAATTTCCTTCAGCAGAAACAGGAATGAAAGAATATTTCCCTGTGTTGGGGATTTCTCTTGCCAAAGTATAAAGATATTTCCATTCAGCCATCCAGTTTTCTGAATAACTGTCACCTGTCAGACAGAGGAAGAAAAGAACAACTGCCACAAGGCTGAAATCAGATGTCTCCACCCATATGTAAAGGAAAAGGAAAAGCTGACACTATTGTCATGGGTTATTTGTACTTGCAGGTCTCTCAGTGAAAGCAATCACAAGCTGTGCAGAGCTCTGTACATAAGTTCTATGTGTGAGAAATGCTTCTCACATTGACAGGAAGGAAAAGGGTCACTTTACCTGTTTCCTGGTATCCCCAGACTTCTATGTTGACGTGGGTTGCTGCCAGTGTCTGCTGTGTCCAGGTAAGAGTTAAGTTCCCACCAGTGTTGGGGGTGCCATAGTATTGCCACTTTGTCTCATTCACCAATGTGCATTTTTCTCCATCTGAAACTTTGCTGTGATGCACTGCATTGCAGAGCAGAAAAAGAGAGCTAATGACATTTTTGCTTTGCACAGCCCTGAAAGAGTGCTACTGTATTATTTAAGATTTAGCAGTATTTCCCCTGGTTGTGTTTTAGACAGTACAGGATGCATGATATGAAAAGAATAAGCTGAAGCTGAGAGAATGCAACCCTTACTAATATTTGCAGTCCTTAGATTGCAACTCCACAACACAGTTATTTGAAAAGGGGACAAAAAGGGATAGAAGTAGAGACAAAGTGGGAACTGTTTTGGTCAACCTCATTTTTAAGCAGGAATTTTTATGAGTTAATGCTGCTGCTGCTACTCAATTGCTGTGAAAGTTCATCTCTCAGAAGATGAATTAACATGAGGCCAGCAAGACTTACTTTTCTGAGGCCTGTTAAGGAAGAAGAAAACTGATCAAAAGGGAAAGGCTTATATAAATATTGCATCCATGGAGGAAGAACATAGGAAGAAGAGGGATGCTGTAGATTTGAGTAACCTGATAACCAAGTTCCAGAGTAGGGAAACGTTAACCCATCATCTGTAGAAACTTCAAAAGGGATGAAACCAGTCTCAAAAAGCAACGGGGAGATGCAGTGGGCTTTTCCATCCCTGGCAACATAGCCACTGGTTATGATTTCCTGCTTGAACCTGTAGATGTTGAAAAACCTTTTCAGTGTCACCAAAGACAGAAAGAAAATTCTGAATGTGTTTCCTCAAGCAACCTTGTGTCATTAGAGAATCATTTCAAGTCTGGGGCTGTTTTGGTTGTAGCAGTGAATATAAACTGGGAAAATCTGCTTATTACATCAATGTGGATTCTGCTGTGAACTGCACAAATACACAGCAGTCCACAAACCTTCAATTTACTATTTAATTACTGGGGGAGGGAGACATGATAAATTAGCAACAAAGGGACAGCAGGAAGGGGAAGATAACATCATAACATTAGTGGGATTACAGGGTGGCTAACACTGACCATGATGCACAGTTATTGCAAATTTCCGATTGTTTTTTGGGGGGCTTTTTTTTTTTTTGTTGGTTTGTGGTTTTTTTTCTGGTAAGTCCTGTGAAGGCAACAAAAGTACTTTCATGCTGTTCTAGAATTTCCGTTGCAAAGGTTAACTCAGAACTCATTGCTCGTTGTTTAACCATTTGATTCCAGTTAGGGCTCTTGCCACGTGTCTAGGGTATAACCCCACCTGGGACTCTTCAGAACTGATATGTGGGGACTGCATATCTGCTCCAAGTATCAGAGGCAGCTGGGGCCTGCCAGGAAATAGTACCTTTGCTTGCCTGCACTGAAATTTGTCTTGGCTATAATTATGTAACTCTGCAGGTAATTCAAAGTACACAGTTGTGTTCTGCAGAATGAATGACTTGGTCAAAGGTTTTCCAAATAAAGAACTGAAAACTTTTTCAGGTACTGCTATCTGGATGGGAAGGACTCCAAAATCTCACTCAGAACCTTCTGTGGAAATAATATCAGGACATTGGGGTTATCAAAATTCTCTGTTCTGTAAGTATTGCACGTGCACCTAAGTGTGATACAGGCTGACACGTTTAGGATCCAGTTTTCTCTTACAGGAAAAGCATCAGGTGTCCTACCTACATTTCTGTCTTGCTGTTTTCTCATTCAGATTAAGAAATAAAAGCTTGTTTCCCACAAAGGGGAAATGCTAAAGAAATAGTGACAACCAAGTGCCCTGAAAGGAAACTCTTTTTGAAAAGTCACTATTTTAATATGTTAAGGGAAGAATGAGCAGAGTAATGTTTGTACCACACAATAATTCAACCTAAAAGAAACAATCCTGTGTAGAAATACAGTCAACAGGTATCTTTGAGGGTGAGGGTCAGCAGAACTTTTGTACATTTCAGGATTCTAACAACTTCACAAAGTTTTCACTCCTGTATAGACTGCTCTTGTCTTGTGGTAATTGCCTATTGTTGGAGAGTGAGATTATAATAAAGTTTCACCTCCCTTTGGCAGAGGAAAATAAAATCATGGCCCACCTGCATTGTACCACGGAAGAGGCATCAACAGCTGTGTTGTTAATCAAAAAGTCTTTGCCTCCCATGAGAGATCCTGAGTATGGAGAAATTTGAAGACAAAACTGTGTATAATCAGGGCAGCATCTCCCCAAGGACTGGCATGTCACCTGGCAGGAACAGGTACCAAGCTGCTCCCCACATCGGTTTGCACAAGAGTCTTGAGCTCCTTGTTAAAGGAAGAAAAAAAACAGTCAGGAATGTTACTGAACTCTTCTAGATGTTCCCTGAAGCAGAAGTACATCATCCAAAGGACTGCTGTAAGTAAACAAAATAAGTTGGTTATGTCAGTTTAGGAATGTGTTTAGGTGAAGGCTGTAATCACCTGCATGTTAAGGTTTTGCTCCATTTTGAGTAGCAAAAATACACTTATTTACCTCCCAGGCACTGCATCATTTCATCAGTTCCATGGGTATTTTTACATGTAATAGACAGATACATCTCCAGAGCAGCCCCTCAGTGAGTGCCACTAATTACATTTATATTTGAGACCAAGTCTTAAACATACCAGGACAAGGGTCCCCTACCATCAACCCTACCTGGGAATCAATAAGAACGGAAGGCCAGGGCTCTTGGAAAGTTAACATCAGCAATGAAGTGGGCTCCAACACAAGATTATTAAGAGCAACTGAAATGTCTTTGTTTTGTGCATTTCATTTGAGTCTGGCCTTAACAAGGTAGGAGTTATGAGCCCTGGGTATACAGAGAGGTGAGAAGGCTCTTGACTTTACAGACTGTGAGTAATTACTGGACATCACATGGAAAACTGCTCAACAAATCAAACAGTGAGAAGAAGATAGACATTACAGTAACACCACGAGGAACAGCTGGAGTTCACAAACAGTTAAAGGGGAGTTGGGTGAGATGGACAAGCTGCACAGGCAGCTGGGAGCACTGAGAATCTTTTGGGAAGTGGAGTCTTGCAAGGATAACACTGCCTGGGAACAATATCAATAATACCATGCAATGCTGAGATGATCTAGGTAAGTATCAGAAATTCTAAATTTGGACATGGATCTTGCAAAGTTGGAACCAATTATGAAAAAGTAACTAAGGGAGGATTAATTATTTGGGAGGACACAAGCAAAAAGGAAGGCAGGGATCAAGGAGGGTGGTGAAGAACAAGCACAGAAAAAATGCAAAGAAGGGAAGCAAAAGTTCTTGTTCAATATGGGAAGCTAGAAAGTTTTTCTCTGTCTTTAAATATATTTACTGCATTCTCCAGATTGTCTGTTTACTTACAGAAGACATCCACTGGCCTGCTGGAAATTATAGAGGAAGGGATTGAAAATGACACCATGTAGGTAAAAGCTGGCCTGTGTGCCTTTGCTGTAGCTTGTACAAATGGTAGCAGCAATTTCTTACCAAAGTGTGTATTCTAAAGCAAAGAAGTCAAAAAAGTTTGCAGTTAAAAGCAGCAAAACGTTTGAAAATCACTCACCTGCATTCCAAAGAGCAGTGAGGGTGGAGAGAATGAAGAAAGAAACATCTAAGCCAATGAATTTCATATTTTGTCCAGATGATTCAGGATGGCTGATTGTGGTTGTCTTTGTGCTAGCCTGGGAAAAGCCCTTAATGGAAAGAGGTGTCCAGAAATAAACAAGATTCTCAATGTTCAAAGGTTTGTTGTAAATTACTGAAGCAAAACAAATTGAATGAAATGCTCCATTTCAGAGGTCAGGAAAAGATAGAAGGGGAGATAGTCACTGCAACTCCTTCACATTAATAGTCAAGTTTTTCTGAAAGGGGGGTAGATGTTTATTGTTTTACAAGCATTTCTGCTTCAAAGTTCAAGACTACAGGGTCATTGGCACAAGTTCTATGCTTTAATTTTGCTGGAGGAACTAAAACCTGTTATCTCTTAGAAGAATGATAAAGAACACATGCTGACAGTACAGTTTTTTTCAGAAGATAATGAAATATTGAGGAAGCATGTTCACTGCACGGTATGTGACAGCATGAGGGTTGGTTAAAATGAAGGCAGACCCCTCCTTTTCCCTCATTTTAAGGGGTTAAATTGAAGGAAACTCACCCTTTTTCATCATTTTAAGGGCTAGAATTAAGGGGTTCCCCTCCATTTCAGGGCACTTCTACCTGTGCCCCAGCACCGCCTCTCCTGTGTGGGAGCAATCCTTGGACACGTGCAATTTTGGAGGTGGGATCGGGATTCCGGCAGTGGGATCCAGAAAGAGAATGACAGCACTGACAGCTCTGCTCCACAGGAAGGCAGACACGCAGCCCCGGTGTTCCAGGCGCAGGTGACAGCCTGTCCTGGGGAGGTGAAGGCACACAAATCCTGCACACAAATCCTCTCTGTGCTGGCAGCTTTTGTCTGCGAGCAATCCTGGGATGTACTGAGTGTTATGGGCGGAATCTGAGCGCTGGCACATGAGCAGTGACTGAAATGACTCGCCAGTGTCACCTGGTGACTTAAAGCACTACTGCAAATCAGGAATGAGCCCATGTGCAGCGTTTGCAAAGGATATTCGTGCTCAGAGACTGCAAACCACCACACATGCATAGGAAGAAGAAACTGCAGCATGGAGCTGGGCTCTGAAAGCCAGGAAGATGAAAATGTTTCTTTGGATAAACCTGTGTGTAGAAATTCCTCTTTTGTCTCATCAGTCTGGGTCTGTAGGACTGAATCTTTGCAAACAAGAGACAATAGGGTTGTTATTAATACTTGAACCTCTCAAATGTTGTTATCTCTCAGAGAACTGGGCCAGCACTGAGCTACTCCCATGTGCCTGGGGTGCTTTGGGGAGGGGCAAGATGATGTCCCACTTCTATCTGGAAAAAATGGCAAGAAAATAAAAAGTAATTTCTCTTCTCTCTCTCTCTGATCCATAACTGGAGCAGTTCTGTAGGACAACATGGACATCACTAGCTCCCCCATAATTTGGGTGAAATATTAATATAGTTTATAAATGGTCCCCTTCCCTCCACCTCAGTCCTTCATGCACAGAGAGTGGATTTAGTCCACCCTTTGTTCCCAGCAACACTTTTCCAGTCCAATCCCAGTTCTCACAGACATAAACTAAACAGACCTAAGGCATTGGTTTGATCATTGCCTAGAATTCCCAGCTCCATATTCCCTGGATTGCTCAACCAAGCACTCACAGCAGTCTCAGCTCAGCCCAGAGACTGTCCTCAGACTGAGCCCATCACCAGTGGAGGTGGTCCAGATCAGAAAGCTGTAGGAGCAGCAAAATTGGGCCCCTGCTGGAATTGCCTTGGCATGGCTTTTCCATCCCCAGTGCTCCTGGAGCTCTAGGCTCTTGGACTCTCTCAAGCCTAAGCCTAGCCCTAACCCTCACAAAAAAGAATGCCTTGTGTAGGCTGTTGAGTCCTCTGCTGGAAGGGAGGGAGCAGCTCATCAGGAATGCACTTCCTTCATCTCTCTTGGCTCTGGATCACTTTCATTATTGTGCACAACCAGGATAAACAAGTGAGATTAGAAACCCTCTAAGCAAAATCCCTGCTCGGGTGAGTGGAGCTTTGCAGGACCCATGCTAATCCTGCTCTACAAAGCACATTCCAAACATCTGACACCTCCTGCATTTATAGGAATGAAGGAAGTCGTGCCCCTGCTGGCCCCCATCTCCTTTGGGGGTATGGATGGGCCCTACCTACCCCTCAAAGCTCTTAGCCCAGTGAGCCTGCCAGGGAAGCAAGCTCATGGCTGCCCTTGGAACCTGGCTCTAAATAGTTCCATTCTGGCAGGATGATGAAGTGGAGCCTGGCTGTTATTCCTACCCCCTGGGTCACACAAGGTAGCAGTGACGTGATGGAAGAACTTGGGCTCTGTCAGGGCAACTCATCAGTCACTGCCCTGCTGGGATGTGCAGCAGAGCTGGTGTCACTCTGTCTGTGCAGAGGGGGATGGTCCCAGTGCTGCTCCACTGCCCACAGCAGGACCTGTGTCTCGTTAGGAAAGTGAAATGCTTGTTTCCACGCTGCCAAAGGCCATCTGTCTGTTTATTTGCTGTTGTCCACCCTGCTGGGAGCTGGTGCAGGTGTCCTTCCCTCTGTGTTACCACAGAGCTTTGTGCTCTGCCCTCTCTCACCAGTGCCTCTGGCATGGGCAGGGCAAGGTGGCTGCAGCTGTGTGAGCTGGCACCTCTGCAGATCCTGGGCAAAGCCACTCAGGTGATGTCTGTCCTTCCATGAGTGTCTGAAGACTGGCACAGGCTGGCTTGGGGAGTGCTTGCCAAGAGATGCTGATCCTTCAGCAATTCCTGTTTCCTTTGGTCCCTGCAGGAGGCTGCCAAGAGAAATGGGCTCGACCAACACCTGAAGGGGCTGCTTTACCAGCTCTGAAGAAGGATCCCTGCTGCTGTGCTCCCAAAGCACGGGAAGGGCTCTAGGGCTATCCTGAGCCCTGCAAACACAAGTGTTGAGTTTTCCTTCCACTCTGCTCCCTCCTGGCCCCTCCGTGTCTGTCTGGGTGAGCGAGCAGGGAGCTGCCAGCAGGCTGCACTGACGGGCAGGGCTGTTTGTGCTCCTGCCCAGCTATCTCGGGTTTGTTTGGGCTGGGCCAGGCAGGTGTGGCCAGGGGAGCTGCGGGGCTGTCCCGAGCAGCAGATTGCAGAGAGAAAGTGCTGCATTGTTCTCTGCCTGCAGTCACCTCGCCTGAACCCAGCTCTGAAGCACAGAGGGATGTGGAGAGCTGTGGTAAATGTGAAGGAATAATTCTAAGGTGGATCAGGGAATATCCAACCCAGCATTGAACTTCTGGAGACAGATACTTTGGGTGCTCCTGGCACTGCAAAAGAGCAGTTTGTGTAGTTGCTGTCTGGTTGAGCCCATTGCTATGCACAGAGCAGCAGAGTGTCACTACTGGACTTTTCCCTTCACTTCTTACTTCTTGAAGCCATGATTACAGAGCAGATTCTGGTTTTTTTAATGTCAGAAGAAAGGCCTAAATGCAGTAGTTAGTGTTGTTCAGTATTTGGATGCTGGATTAGGGCAGGGTGAACTGTAGGAGAAATATTAGAAGTTATTCTAATCTTGCCTTTTATATGGATTACCAGTTATGTCACTAGGGACTCATATTCCAAACTGGAGACAAGCAGCCCCTGGTGACTGCTGGTGAAACCCAGCAGCAGGAGGGAGAATGGAGCAGCAGGCAGCTGGGGAGGCAGTGCCCTCACAGGCAGCTCAGTCCTGGTGACAGGACAGGTCCATGGTCACAAACCTCTGTGGCGGGGGTTTGGCTCAAGGCCTGGCTGCTGAATCCTTTCCTCAGTGCTCCCAAGCTTCCCTCCTTGGGCCCTGAGCCAAGGAATCAGGCAAATCAACCGTCAGAGCGTTTGTTTTTCCACGGGCTGTGTAAATTGTGCTGGTGTTATCAGTGAAACCTGGTCTGCTCATGGCCTCCTGCTCTGCAGGGCTCTGATCTCCTGCTCCTGTCCTTGCTGAGGGTGGGGGAACACCTTGCACGAGCTTCCAGAGCACCAAACACAAGGTGAGCACTCTGTAGCTGCCTCCAAAGACAAGCTGGCTCTACCACAGCTGTGTATTTGGACCTGTAGCAGATGTGAAGGTGGTGGGACATAATAACTGTGTGGTTGTACAGCCAGAATTGCTGAGCTTTCCAGTGCTCCTGCCCTTGCTCTGAAATAAGGACAGGAAAATGCTGTTGTTTTAAAGGTGCTGTTTATCTGGTTAAAGGTTTGCTCTGGTCAAGTGGGATGTAACAAGGCTGGAGCAGTTTTGAAGAAGGTCTAGGTCTGGATTTTTGCTCAGATCTGGAGCACAAGATCTGTATCTTCTGATGGTTCAGTTCTACTCATAGCCCCACAGACAGAGGATTTACCCGTGGGAGATTCTGCCCTGTGCTGTTCTTCACAATCAACAACCATCCTTGATGCACACCCTGATAAGGCTCCAGCAATGCACTCATCCTGGAGTGATAAAATGTGATACTGTACATGAAAGCAGTGCCTGTGCTGCTGCTCCAGCCCTGCCCTCCTGGGCACAGCCCTGGAGCAGCCTCTGCCTCTCCTGTGGGCTGCATTTGCCTCACACCCAGCTCTGTCTCTCTTCTGCTTCTCCCATCCTTTACAAAACCAAATGCAATCTGCTCGTGTGTGTGTGTGCTTCAAGAGCCCTGCCAGGAACAAAGAGAAGTCCAAATATTTGTGTTGGGCTGTTACTCTTTCCATTCAGGCGATAAATGACAGACTGCAGCAGAGTCTCTGTGTGCTGTGTGGGATTTGCACTGTACTGGCTCCAGCTTCACAACCTCACCAAGATGAAACACCTACAATTAACAGTTGGGTTTTAACTTGAGGGAAAATGACTGTGTGTGATTGAAATATGGCCTTTAAAAAAAAAAACCACCAAAAACCAAAATAAAAACCCACAAACAAACCAACCACAAACAAAAACCTAAGAAAAATCATCAGACATCCCTTTGTCAGATGAGAAGTGCCTGGTCTCTGTGTGCAGTTTCATGCAGAACATCATTTTCACTCTGAGCTCTGGAGCTCTGGTGGTGATTTCTCTCCCAGTGCTGGGACACAAGCTGTCAGTCTGCACGCAAACATTTCAGAGCTGCCTTCCTCTGCAAAGTTCCAAGCTTAAAGCCATGTGGAGACCAGAGTTTCCTCGGGACTGAACCTCTTTTTGGCCGAGCTGACCAAGGGGATGGAGATGTTTGCTGACAAATTAATTCCTGAAGTTCAGATCTCTGCTTCTGGGAAGCTGCTGGGCTTCAGTGCTTGGTAAACCCCGGAATAGAATAGTGAGACAGCTCCAGGTGTGAGATAGCTCAGGGCACAAGCTGGTCTGGTGCCACTGGAACTGCATAAAATTTGGGATAAAGGAAGAAAGGCATAACCCAGCCTTGTGGGATTGCACACACCAACGTGCCAGACAAATTCTGTTTGCTTTCTCAGGTAAGTTTGCTGTTCCCTGCTAGTACCACCAAGAGTTTTCTCACTCAGAAGTTTCTTATCAGGAGTGCATTAGCCCTGTAACTTTAAGGATTGACTATTCAAACATAAATACTCCCTATAATTACCTTCTCTTTGTGCTGTACTTTGGATGATATCTTTAGTGCTTCATTGTACACAGCAGACAGTACTAATATTATAACATCAAGTTCAATCACATCTACTTTGGGCAACTGAAAAGCTATCAAAAGTGACAGGAACTTCAGAAAAAAACTGATATCAGAAAAAAACAATGTCAGAAAACTTTCTGGCTTCCTTTTTTATCCTATTCACTACATACAGCAGAGAAAAGAAGCGCTGTTTGAGTCTGCTTCAGCTGCTGCTTCCAAGAAGGATCCATTTTGGCAGACTCTTTAAGCTCCTTCCTTCTTGCTTAGGTCACTTCTGAGATCATGTAAGAGCTGAAGAACCTCCCAATGGCCTGTTTCTCTAACTGCTCTGTCCTGTTTTGCTTCTGGGCTCAGGCTGGCACTTGATAGTTACGCCTACCTGGGCTGTAATAAAGTGAATATTAAACTGTGGATGTTCCAGGCAGAGAGGAGAAGGTGGATAGAATCTATGTTGTCCACATTAGAACTGCCTAAATTCAATTTATTACCACAGCCTGACCCTAACCTTCACACCTTGGAGGAGTGGGTAGCAAAGGGATAAATTCTTTACTGCCTTGAGTCTTCATCACTGGCAGTTGGGAGAGGTCAAGGGTACAAGGAGAGAACTTTACTAAACATATTTCTTTTTCAAGATAAATGAAATATAGGTCTCAAACCCTTTGCCAAAGCTATGTGTGCATCACTATCTAAAAACAGTTGATTGATAACAGCTCTTGCAATCAGCACAAGGAATTCTGTTGGAAATTTTCAGGAAAACACATGTACACAGCAAACCTGTTACAGCCAAGTGCATGATAACAGGTATTGCTCTGTAAGGAAATTAGAGGGTAAACAGCAAAGAGGCCTTGATTTTCTTTTTTTTTTTAATAACAGGGGAAAAAAAGCAGATGGTATGTAAACCAGCAATGTATAAGCTGGTCACTTTATGCAGTTACAGGATAGGTTTAACACTGCCTTAAACCATCACTCGTGAATCTGAAACATGTTCTCATTATTTATGTTCTCCCAAATTTTTTCATCTCTCTTCCCAGCAGACAGGCGGGGATTTTGGCAGCGTTGTCCACCAGCCCAGTGCTCCTTCATTCCCACTTGCAAGCTGTGGCACTCCAGTGGGGAGGCATTTGTGTGGACACAGCTAAACACTGGCAGCTCTGTTCTGAGCAGCTGCAGCAGCTGTGCTACAGAGAAGCAATGGGGGAAAAGCCAAAATTTGGGCTGTGGTGTGCTGCTCAGGAGCTGCCAGCTGGGATGCTCAGTGACTCAAGTGATGCCCTCACATCACTTGGCCCATGCCAAGCTGCTGGCCAGGGGAGGCAGGACATTTCCTGGTGATGCAGACAGCTGTGCCTGCTGGGTCATGGGGCACTGGCCAGACGATGACACGGGGGACACTTGATTTGCTGTGTAACAGCAGACCCTCTATGATTCAGATAAGAGCACACTTATGTTGTTAAAATGGTATAATTTGCTCCAGGACCTATTTGTGCATAGTCTTTCTAAAGGAATCCAACCACAAGAATTTCTCTGATTAAATTAGGCAGGTTGGCTCCATGTGGGTGGGTCTGTGGGTGGCAGTTCTCATCCTCAGTGACAGAGCTGACTTGCAGTGCCTGGCAATGTTTGTGTTTCCATTGTTTCTGGTCTATTTTCTCTTTTTATATATCTATTTCTCTAAGTGCTCTTGGGACATTCTATGTGGGGAACCCTCCTCTGAAGCTCAGTGTCAGGAAAATCTAAACCTCCCATCTCCAAAGGCCTGTTCCTCCCTGCCCTGCCTCCCCTGGGATGATCAGAATGAAATGAACACACAGGTGTGACAGGGAATGAGTGTGCACCTTGCTATGGCTGCTCCTGCCCATGTCCAATGGCTTTTTCTGTGTCAGAGTCACAGGGGACAGCTCTTCTGTGCCTTACACAACAGGCTATACTCACACAGGTATCAGCAGATTTCTTCTTTATCATGGCCTCCATTTCATGTCCTGTGACACATTAAATTGATGTCACAATGATTACACATGTCTTTCAAGTTGATTCTCCTCCTAAGCATGTTGGCTGGCATTAGCCAGCTCCTCTGTTGGCTCCAGCCAGTGTAATTACAATTGTTTCATCTGGCTGAGGGAGGCCCCAAGCTCCTATATGGGTGCTACAGTAAATTGAGAATGGCTGAGTAAGGTCTGAAAAAATACAGCCTGAGGACAATGAAGCACTTGGAGTTTTTCCATGAAAGATATTGTATTAGTTTAAAAGATTAAGACTGCTGACAGAAAAATCTGATTCTCAGTGTAAAATCTGAAATCTAAAGCAAGCTGTGCCAAGCACAAATCCTAGTCTTGTGAACCACAGGAAAATGTCACTAAAAATAAACAAGTTTTCTTAAAACAAATAGTTCCATTGTTCCTCTCCTTTCCCTAGCTGTCATTTAAACTTTATTCTTTGGCCTTTTGGTTTTCCCTCTTTATCCATCACATATGGCTCCTGAAGGAGAAAATCTTAAACATACAATCAGTATTACTGAAAAGATACAATATCTTATTTAAACCAAGCAGACTGTGATGCTTTGAATGCAAAATGTACTACATTGCTCCCCAGGCTTAGGTCTGTAGCATTATGGCCACACAGGAGAACACAAACAGGCCTTTAGGGCCCTGGATATGGGAAAGGTCAGACTGAGAATGCCAAATTAAAATTTGGGGCATTTTCTATCTCCTGTAAGTCCCACAGTGGGCAAGCTTTCCAATACCAATTCCTTTGTGTTCTTCAGGAATTTATACCTTTGGTTAGCATGACCCCAGGCTTTCCTATGGCCTCTGTTACTGCAGTCGATCACTGGCCCCACAATATTTAATGTATTTCAACTTCTCTACTCTGCAATTCTACTCACCCTATTTTACAGAAGCACAGAGGTGTTAGAGAAGTCTGTGCCTGACTTAATTTTGATTATGTTGTTTCTGATAAAGAGGCACCCAGAGCTTCCCAGGAAAGTCATTGCAAAGCAAGGGGCACAAATGAACCTAGGACTTTGGAAATGTGTGTTCAAACCTCCTCCCATGCCCTGTCCATGGGGTCAGACTATTCTTTTTATAGTGCTAAGCAAATTCACAACCTTTTGGCAGAAGGGGAGAGAGATAACCTTGTTTACTGTATTTTATCTTGAGGTCCATTTATGGCTCCATTCTGGTTTCCATGTATTTGTCTGATTTTGTTTATTTGAGCTCGAATGGAGGGGAACTGCAATTAAACACAAGTGGTATTAATAGCTTGTTGGATGTGGCTCTGCTTTCTGTAACTGGATTATACCAATGTTGCTCTTCAAGCCTCGAAGCTGTAAAAAGTGTCCCATCCTAATTACATAATCCCAGCTGAGGTCCCTTGGTAATAGGTGAGTGCATAAAACTCTTCCTGACGAGTTTCTCACGAGTCAGAGGATGTTGGTATCATGCTTATTATGCCATGGTAATTTTAAAAGGCTCTTGTCAACCAACAAGCCAATCACTTTTCTTCCCTCTGGGTTTTGTTAGGTTAATCCATGAGTCATGGAATATTTGACTGTGAATTCATGACTCATGGGAAAGCACCACAGCCATCACAGTCCTGGATGAGCTTGCTGCCCGGTGCTGCAGGTCAAGTGTCTTCCCAATGCCTGGATGTACATCACAAATGCATCCTGCAACATTTCATAATGTCAATAAACCCAAAACCCTCTACTGGGAAACATTAGTGTTAGCCTGGCTTATTAGCAGAACAATTCTCATGGCTGGTACCCAGCCCTGGGGAGAGCATTGGTTATGGACAGAGAATTAAAAAAAACAGAGTACACCTTTTTTCTCTTGCTTTTATTCAGATATTTGCTTTTATTAGTGATGGTGTCTTATTGCATTTGACAAGGGACAAAGGATAAATGCTGAACTATGTACATTTCTGATCTTTAATTGAGTGTAACCTTCACTGAATTAATTGCTACCAAAATCAAAGTAGTACAGAAATAATGATGAGAAATAAAGTCTAAGGAGGAAAGAAATAGTTAAAAAATCAGATATCAGATTACACATAATTTATCACCTTGCCCTTAGGTCTTTCTCTTTGCTGCAGGGTTATAAGTGCTGGAGTATAGATATGGGTGGGTCTGATGTCTTAGCAGAACAGTTGTTTTTATAGATACATATATATATTTTTTAATGTGTTTGAAAGCACTAAACACAAAGGAAACCTTTCTGATGCTCCATTGAGAACTTTTCTTGCATGCCACTAATTGCTGCAGGCTTTCATGTGGGAGAATTGTCTCTCTGGTTTCCTAGAAATACACAAAGACCAGGAATCATTGCTTTGGGGTGTTACAACACAGGGACAGAAGTGCCCAGGCTCACTGCAGGGAGCTTCTGTGCTGCCTTTCACGTTCCTCTGGGCAGCCTGTCCTTGGCAGTTGAGAAAACTGATAACAGGTCCAGAGGAAGAGCCTGCATTTTTCTTTTTTCAAATGATCTTTCCGTGTATCCATAGGAGTGGGACTAGGATGATAACCTTCAAGGCCTGTTTTTGGAGTAACTCCTCATCTCAGGCTTTTAGGGAAACTTTCAGCCTCTGCCCAAAACCAAAACACTGAAAACAAACCACAGAACAGGCTGGGTATGACACAATTTGCTTATCCAAGGACTCAGTTTGTCCTTGACTGTGTCACTCCTGCCAGATGTTTGCCCAACCTGTCCCAGGGAGGCTCTAGCAGTGACCTGGGCAGCCTGCTCCCCTCCTGAGCCCATCAGTGGAGGGAGAGACCTCCTTCATGACTGGTGAAGCTTCTTATGCCTCGTCCTATCTCCTGTGGCCATTCCTCACTGTTATTTACACATCTGTGAATAAAGGAAGCTATCATTGCTGCCCAGGCTTTACACTGGATGAGTAAGGCCTTGGCTGGAACAATGCCTGCTTCAAACTGTATGTGCTACTGGTCTGCTTGAAAACAGAGACACCTCTGAGCCAGTTAGTCATAAAGAGGAGAGTTGATGAGCAGTCCCTCCCCTAGGCAAAGCTGGAAGCTTGCTGGAAGCAGTCAGGAATCCCAAATGAGCTGGTCCCAGGAGTGAGGTGCTCCTGGCCATGCCTCTCTTGCCCTGGGGCAGCAGTGCTGATGCACCAAACCCCAGAAAGAGCCCAGCTGCAAAGAAAATGCCTGAGAATCCTATTTTTAAACTGTGAATCTTGGACCTCCCAGGTTCTTGACAGAGAGGAAGAAATGACTGTTCTATAAGCCTGCATTCTTCTGTGGCTCTTTGCCATAACCCAGCAGTGAAAAGGGGTTAAACCTGCTCTTAAATGGGCACCTCTTAGAGAAGGAAAAACAACCAGGCCTCTGATTCATAACAGGACAGACACAGGTTTCTCTGGGAAGTCACTGCAGACTTGTAATATTTTAGATTTCATTGGTGATTTTTGTCTCAAGGCTGCTTTTCCAAAGGACAGAGACACCTGAGGTGCCACATGTGAATTCACTGTTCACCTGCTTGCTTTGGAAAGACTTTATTGGGCTGAAAGGTTCTTTCTGACCATGAATTTCAGCTCTTTCCTGAAGAAGGAGATGGTCCTTAAACCTGGAGGCTTCCCCTGTATTAGTCATGCAGAAGCCACTAAAAGCAAGGGCTGGTGCTGGAGCGTGTTGGAGCTGCTGCAGAGAATCCTGTTGACTTGAATGGACATTGGAGGGGAGCACAGGCTGAAGTGAAGCCCATGTCCCTCCCTGAACAAACCTTGGCTTCACCAGAACTGCCATGAGGGACCCCATGGATGGCACACACCAAACTCTGTGTGTGGATGTGGAGGGAAGCTGAGGGTGGTGAGAGTGGGTCTGTTCCCAACCAGGACAGAGACAACATCTTGTAAGGAACTGCACAATGAAACCTGCTGATTTATGGACAAGCAGTACTTGTTCTGGCAAAAAATAGCTTCCAATTAGCCTGAAAACAGACTGCTCTGGGTGGATTTGCAGACTCTTATTTATTGGCAAACTTCATTTTAATATAATCAGCCGCTTGACAGGCAGGTTAGGTAATGATCCTTGATATGAACACTAACAGATTTGAACACTGTGCACAGCCTTTAGTGCCCAGAGCCCTCTGCCAGTAGCTGCAATGCATTTGATATTAAAATGCCATGGGAACCCGGGAAGCCCCTTGCCAGAGCACCTTGCTGAGTACATTAAAATGCCGCCTTCAATAATTCATAGTGTCTGTTCAGTAAGCTGGTGTGTATGTGCAGGGAGACTGGTAATAAAACATCTCAGACCTGGCCTGCCAGGTTAATTCAGTGGCTACTTAAATCTCTCAGCACTTTAATCAATAAAGTGGCTCACAGCATAAATAAAAGCAGAATGTAATATGACAGGGCTATGGGAGCACATGGAAAGCAACTCTTCCTCTCCTGTGTGTGGTGCTAAGTGCCAAACTGCTCCAGCAGTTATTTGAATAACCTCAATGCTCTAATACTTCAAATATTCAGACTTCCCACCTGTGTTACTGCATGTTTGAATGTCACCTAAATGTTTTAAACTCTGCTCTGTGTGTGTGTGATGCAAGGAGCTGGCTGTGAAAGTTAGAGAGCAGATTGCAGACTCCATCACTTAATTGAGGGTCTCGTTTCACTGATCAGGAGCTGATGATGTGAGTGGAGGATCACTCCTTTCCTAAGACAAAAGCATTTTACCAGAGCTGGAATGCTGTTTCTCTAGGTCCCTGGTGAGGTATGAACAAATACTCTTGACACAACTTCTACTGCTGCTGTAAATCTGCAGATGTTTTCAGGGCTCCAAATTAATCTGCTCCTTCAGCCTCTGCAGGAATGCAACACAACAAGGCAAGTGCTCAAAACTCGCTTATCCTGGTGAATTTGCTGCAATTTGTACTGTAATCTCTGTCTCATTCTTACTGCAACCGAGCCAGAATCCAGCCTACTAGCAGACATCAGAAACCAGCATGATTAAACAATGTAATTTCAATTTTCCATTAAATTCAGCCTGTAGCTTCCCTTCTATTCATTAAATCTGTACAATTTACAGATATTTGTAGACCTTCCACATATTTCTTCCACCAAACTGATCTTCAGCCAAGCACTGCATATTCAGTACCTACACTCTTTCCTGATGAATCTGGCAAATATTCCAGCTTTCAGGTTAGTGTTGGCTCTGCCCAGATACTGATGATTGTGCTGAGCCATTAGGATGTTTGTGGAAAGCAGATGTGTACCTGCCTTAACATGTTTGAATCTGCATCAGATTTTGAATCCACATACATACAACATCTTCTTTTTATCCAGATGTACTCTGAAACTCCAGCTCTGATCTTTCCTCCTCTGCTACTCTGTCCATCTTCTTTGCCTGTGAAGTATCCAGAATAAGTTTCAAGCATGCATTTCTGTGAAGAAAATAATTACCCAGCAGCACCACACCTACAACTGAGCTACAGCATGTGTTAAAGCTCATCTTCAGGCTTCAGTGCTCATTTCACACAAAGAGGAGATGTGGGACCAATTAAAAGGCTCAGCCCATGTGCAGTAACATGTTCAGTCACATCTTGCTCATGCGCCCAAGCCTCACAGTTCAGCCCTTCCTCCAGAAATATTGATTTGCTGTCCTGGCCCTTAGTGCTGGTGTCCCTGGGGCAGTTGCTGTAATGAAAAGATTACACAGGAAGGCCTTGGAGTTTCCCTCTGTGTTGATTTCAAAACAGACACACAGCAAGGGAAAGAACTTGTTCTTTGTGATTTTATCTGGGCAAGGATTCCCCCACGCCTTTCAGACACTGTGGTTCAGCTTCATGGGTGGCTGCTGGGAGGCTTCTGCTCTCTCACTGGGCAGTGTGGGGAACACTGGGCTGGAGCTGCTGAACTAGAAAAGCAAAGACAGCATCTTGGGAAAGGTGTCTGGCTGGGCCACAGCAGATGCTTGCATTAAGAAGTTGAAACTGTCTAGAAAGGCATCACGAAAAGATGGAAATTTCCTAACAGAAATCTTTATTCTGTCTTTATTATAAACCTATACTCTGAGTTTGCTTACATAATTCCCTCACACTTCTGCAGCTTTAACCAATTCCCCAGCTCAGAGATCATTACATTGTGCCTCTGCAGCCAAGAGGTGAGGATGGCACTCTTGGATTACAGGAGGTAGAAACAGCCATATTTATGACTCCTGATTAAAACATGGTATTGGAAAAGAGTATTACTTGAGTCATCAGGATATCACTTGACCATTGCTTTCCTTTACATTTAAATTAGAGAAAAGAATAAAGTTGCATTAGAGTTTCAAGACAATATTCCAAGGCTTCCCACAGTGGGTGTATTGTATGCTTATGTTATTCTCCACCCATTGTAAATCTCAGCAGTAGATCTTCCCCCACTGATGTTTTGCATTAGTAAATTGAACTCTCTACTCTGTCCCCTCAAAGATTAATGCCTCCATCTGAGGAAGTAGTTGGATACGTGTTGGCAGTAGTTCTTTCATGATTAGCAAATGGGAGGTTGTGGGAGGAGAACAGAATTTGCATGTGTTGGATGTTGGCCTAAACATACTCTCACTGAATTCTGGACATCAGGGAAGAATTGATAGAGCACAAGCTTTTAATCAGCAAACCGCAGAAAAAAAATATGTTGAAGAATCCTACATTTAATTAAAAGGCTTTTCAGCCCTCTTTGTTCCAAAATGAATAAATGAGTCTGCAGAGTGCACTCCAAACCTCTCAAACCCATATTTGCTGTCAAGGGGCATTACATTTAATTTGTGGTCCTGGGGGAAGTTTCTAAATTTTTGTAGAAGTTTGAAACATTTTCACCAACATATTTGTTAGAAGACACACAATTGAAAGACATTTAATTGCTACAAATGTTAAATTGATAGCTCAAAGTGAGTGTGATGCCTCATGTGCCCATGGCATCCAGCACAACTTGGTCCTGATCCTTGTACAGACCTTTCATCTGCTACCTTGAAGTCCATTTTACTCAGGGAAAGCTACCCAGTGAGGCTGCTTAAAAACAAAACAAATTTGCCTAAAACCAAACCGAAATGTCAGCAGAGAGGAGGCTGACTTTGCCACCTGGCTCTGTAAACAGCTGCATGCAAAGAGCTGCCTTAGGACCCACGTTTAGTCAAATCTAACTTACGTTGAACTTTTTTTTTTCCACAACCAACAGCACGTGAAGGAACAAATAAGCACACTCAGTACAGAACAAAGGACATTCATCACTGGGATATTTTGGCCTCTAATTGAACAGCAGTCATATCAACTTCCTCCTTCACCCAGCACCAGGACTGCGTGTCTTTGCTGTGCTTTGCTGTACAGAAACACCTGTGGGCACAGGAGATTTTACCACAGTTCTTGCAAGAGTGCACTTGCTAACCAGAGTGCTCTGGCTGACTTCCAGCCAAGGCACATACAAGATTTTGCCTGCCTAGAAATCATCTAAGTAGTTTCAAAACATTTTCTTCACTTCCTGCCTTAAACTTTTGCAACTATTACCTTCTGCATTAGAAACAGTGGCTTTTAGCAAGGGGTAAAATTAATTCCCAAGTCTGTCATTTGTCAAGTACCATTTTTTTTAAAGTTTGATGATGTTTGACATTTTTACTGGTTTCTATGTTAGTTTTTAAATTAACCCCTTATGATCATTGACAAAGGACTGAAATTGTAGATGTTGTGGATGAAACAGAAGTGTGAAAGAAAACAAGTAGCTAAGTATATTGTATGGTTTTTTTTTAAAGCAGTTGTAAGATTCATTTCTGCTGAAATCACAAAGGTGGTCTAGCCCTGTTTTGGTTTAAAGGCTACTTCAACAGAGGCAGTTTTCAGATTCCCACTGAAGAATATCCTTGTCACTTTCACAGGTCCCAACCAGCACTAAACTGCTGGAATCTGAGATGCCAATCACCACCAATCAGGCACTACTACTTTTACATTGGCATTTAGCACACACTGTCATTTTCCCACAAAAATTTTAAGTGGAGGAAGGCCACCTGAACACCAGCTATGTAGGAACAAAGGACAACAGACTACGGGCCAGATATCCTATCAGTCAGCCACTGCCTCTGTGTAGATAACGTGTCCTGACGCTGTGAAGTGCTGCTTGTGCCCAACTTCTGCCGAGAACAGCGATAACTGCAGCCACCCAGCGTCACCACACCGAGCACCCTCTGTGCTGGGTGTCTGCAGAGCTGCTGGCACTGCCAGGGTTTGGCATTGCAGTGCTGACACAGGTCGATACACACAGGTCAATACACACAGGTCGATACCAGGCAGTTGTGCAAAAAACAAACTTGAGGCTGAGCGTGCGAGCAGCGGTGCTGCCCACGAGGCGCGTTGTTTTCCCTGCAGCTGGAATATGACGTTGTGATAAAGCGTACAAACAGCAGAGAGTGCGCAAGCGGGGTGGACAGCACCAGGGCTGGTGGGTTTGGGCAGCCTGCGGCAGAGGATGGGGCAAATGTGTGAGAGGTTCCTGCCACAGAGGGAATGACCTGTGAGCCCACACCCACAGCACAGAGCATTGCACAGCGAGAGACTGGGGATGGCCAAGCCCCACACCAGGCTCAGGCCAGGAAAGGTTTCCTATCACAGCAGTGATTCCATGCCGAGGTCTGGAGCAGGATATCGAGAAGAGTCCATCAGAGGAGAGCTCCATGGAGGCACCCTGGGGCACTTCTGGAGGCCCGGTTGGGAGGAAGAGCCGTGATCCCCCAGCACTGCAGCCTGTGCAGAAGGGCCAGAGCCTGTGGAGGAGAAGGTGGGAGATGCTGGGGGAGAGGAAGGGGTGCTGGGACCAGGTCCACCTGGACACTTTGGAGATGCTGGGGTGAACTTGATCCAAACAGACCCATTTGTTTAGTTGTTGGAAACATCACTTGGTCTGTTCAGCCTGGAGGATATGGACAGGAGACCTTATTGTGGTGCTGTGAAGGGAAGTGAAAGGGCAGGCACTGATCTGCGGTGCAGAACCCCAGGGGATGGCCTGAAGCTGTGTCAGGGGAGGTTTAGGTTGGATATTGGGAAAACGTTCTTTGCTAGAAGGTGGCTGGGCACTGGAACAGGCTGCCCAGAGAAGTGGTGACAACTGACAGAGTTCAAGAAGCATTTGGACAATGCTCTCAGGCACGTGGTGAGATTCTTAGGGCTGTGCTGTGCAGGGCCGGGAGCTGCACTTTGATATCGTTGTGTGTCCCTTGCAACTCAGAACATCCCATGATTGTGTGCGCTCCCAGAGGCCCGGGCGGGTGTTTGGCAGGAGCCCTGCCGGCCGGGCCGCGGCAGCGGCGCTGACTCAGGCGGGCGGCAGGCGGCGCCTTTAAATGTGCCGGGCCCGGCC
>VZTZ01035209.1:292475-379920 GCA_013400955.1 Drymodes brunneopygia
GTGGAGGGGGGGGCGGTGGCGGGGGGTGCCCCCGTCGCGTTTGGATTGGGAGAGGTTTAATTTTCTTTAAAGGCAGTTCCTTCATCACCGCCATCCTCCTCCTCCTCCTCGTCCCTTTGCAGCTCTGAAGCCGTCCCGGCCGCAGCCTCGCCGCCGGCCCCCGGGACCCCCCGGCGCAGCGCCATGGAGACGGTGGGAAAGTTTGAGTTCAGCAGGAAGGACCTGATCGGGCACGGAGCCTTCGCCGTCGTCTTCAAAGGCAGGCACAAAGAGGTGAGAATCTCTGATTTTTATTTCCATCAGCCCCCCCCCGCTTTCTGCTTTTCATTTATTTATTTATTTCCTGGTCTGGGCCGAGCCGGGGGTAGCGCGCCCCGGTCACCGCATCCCCGCCGGTTGCGGCGGCTGTTGCCAGCCTGGGCATCACCCCGGGCTCGGGCTGTTTATTGTTATTTATTATTGTTCTCCTTGGAGTTTTTTCCAAGAAGGCGTGTGTCCCGGCAGGAGCCGGGCAGGTGGCTTCACCTTGGGGCTGGGAGGCCGTCAGCTGCCTGTGGGGTGCCCACAGATCCACCCAAAACCTGTCCTCACTTCCAAAACAAGGGAGGAAAGATCCCCACACACTGCTTATGAAGGGAGCTCTTTAGTTTGTTTGGGGTTTATTCTTTTTTTCTTTTTTTGAATGTGTCTGTGAAGTCTTCTCCTTCTCCACTTAATTTTTCCAGGAGGAGGAGAAATCTCTTACTGGTAAATAAAAGGAAACCAATCCGGCAGTGGATTTTCCATCATTAGTGCTTGGGATAAGCCACGGCTCCCACAGTGCATTTATTTCTAGTGATTAAATAAGAGGATAATCATTGTATAAAGTAGTAACTAAAACCCAAACCTTGGGCTTTTCTCCTTGGGCTGACAAGCATAATTCAGGAAAGGGCAAGTCTGAACAAGTAAGGGGAAGGCATTAGGATGTGAAGTGAGAGGCCTTTACCGGTGCTGCAAGACACTTCTTTTAGTAGTATTTGTAATCTGTTAAGAGGCTGCTTATCCTAATGTGAATGAATGGTGAAATTTACATTTGGTTGTGTTACTTATGTACTGTTTCAGAAACCTGAGCTGGAAGTAGCTGTGAAATGTATTAACAAGAAGAACCTTGCAAAATCACAAACACTGCTGGGCAAGGAAATAAAAATTCTTAAGGTAAAGGCAGACTGACTTCTTTTCTTCAGTCTTTGTTCTACGTGCCCTTTGTTGCTCCTATCTTATGGTTGTTTTTTTTTACCTTTTCTAGGAATTGAAACATGAAAACATTGTTGCCTTGTATGACTTCCAGGTAAATACATTCAATTATGTCAGAGCATTCTAAATTTGGGAAAGGTTGAATGGAGTTTGTGAAATTTCAGTTGTTAACAAATGTTTGTATTCAGATGTGTACTCTGGGGGGACGAAAAAGCCTTCTGATAAGTTAGGGAAAGATAAACAAACACAGCAGATCATGTGTTAGTTGTTGGCTGGACCACACAACTCGTGCGGTTGGGAGTTGGGGTGGGAGCTTCTCCTCCAGGATGATACCCAGTGAAATGCAGTGTGGTAAATATGTCTGTACTGGAAGCTTTTAAGTTCTCAAAATGTTAGAAATAAAATGAACAGTAGTTATTTTTGGCATGGCCATCTTTTTATTTTCTTTCTCTGGTCTGGATACCCTTCCTGAGAAATTTTCTTTTTCCTTGGCCATGTAAAAATAGTGTGAGCATGACTTTGTAGCATATGATTGTCTTCAGCTCCAGAGGATTTTAATTTGAATTTTTCTGTTGTCCTTGTGGTCGTCACTAAGTGTTAAAAACTGCAGCAGACATTTTTAGATTACTGTGGTTTCCCACAGTTGCTTTTTCCTTCAAAGTCAGCCCCGAAGATCTAATTTAGAGGGGCTAAAACCGATGTACTGCGAAACGGAAATCATCCAACGATTTTTATTTTTATTTTAAATTTTTTTCCCCTTGGTTATTTAGTCAAATCCTGCTGGGTAACGGGGCAAGTTTAGTGATGCTTTTTAAAAAATAACACCGCAGGATGCAAAGCCGAAGATGGAGCGGCAGTGCTGGTGCATGGGGGGGGGCTGTGGTCCAGCGCAGGGCGAGTGACCGCTGCGTGACCGCCGGACCCCCGGCTGGCCCTGGCGTGGCTTATCGGCTGTGTCCTGCCCTGTCGCCGATATCACGTGTCCCGCAGGCCGCCGTGTTTGTTGACATTCCTCCTTCTCCCGTGGATTGGCTCCGGTGGCTCGGCGTCAGGCGGGGCAGCGGGTGGCAGCCCCGGCACGGCGGTGCCTGCTGGGGGCTGTAGTCCGGGCTGTCACCCCGTGTCCCTCCGGCTCCGTCCCTGCCGGCCTGGGGGCTCTGCAGGGCGCCTTGCAGAGTGGTTAATGCCTGGCGTTGTTCTGGCGAGAGGGGGATGTCAGGCTGCTCTGGCGATGAGCAGGATTGCTGCTTGGAAATCTCCTTTGTGCTTTGCTCCTGAGGCAGCCTTCAGAGCTGATCTGGCAAAGCACAGGCTGCCTTTGGGCTGATGGGTGCTGCAGAGGAGCTGGGGAAGCTTCCTACCACTGCCCTGCCATTTGGGGCATTACCTCTCATATTTTATTTTTTTTTTTTCATTCTCTGTACCTTCTAAGTTTACTTAATAACTTTTCACTTGAGAGAGTGAGTGGCTGCTCCTGCACTTCATCTATAGTTTGCATTTGTATGAAGCATTTATAGCTTGCTTATGGAGATCTTTCAAAACTTGTGTTAGATTCCTCTTCCTGCTTCAAATTACTGCTGAGTAGGAAGCAACTCAAAGACATTTTCTGCAAAAGGAGCAATTTCATCACTGTTACAATTATAGCAATGTGTTTTTCTCCTTTTGTGATGAGCTTTATTGAATTCTGTGTTTAGTCTGGTGAGATTTTAGTAAGAAGCTGTGTAAGATAGAATGAAACAGGAACCTGAGAATGGTCCAGGGCTGAAGGCATGCCCAGGTTTATGTTTAGTTACCAGCTTTGTCATAGAGTCCTTGTATGACCTGGGTAATTTGATTTCTCAGAGAAAATGAGATTATTTAGGGGGCGTTGGGTGTGGACTGTGGTGTGAGGTGATCTATTACCAGACAGTCTGTGGCAGTTAACCCACATATGTTGTGTGTGTAATCTATCTGAATGTTTGGCCTTGCTCTGTGTCTGCCTAGGTGTTGTGTGAGAGTAAATAATCTGCAAAGGAAAAAGTGCAGGTCTGTGGAAGGCTGGCTTCTGCCCACCTTTCCCTACTTTGTGGAAAGGACTACTACTTACATTGCTCCCCTGATATCAGATCAGTAGCTTCATTCACAGCTGTATTTATCCTCAAAAATATCATATTTGCAGTTAATTGAACCCTTACTTGTAGGCTTTCTAAACCAGAAAATGTTTGTTCTTGCATTACAACATAAAGCAAAAGGGAAAAAATACTTCCTGTGTAACTTATTGTTGCCCTGTAGCTTTGTCTGTCATTGCATTTTGTGTCCTCCCTTCCTCTGCACTGCCTGTCAACAGTGACTCTAACTTTTACTCGTGTGTTCTTACAGACAAGGAAATGGTTACCAAAACCACATTGGCTGTAAGCGAGTGATTACACCCAATGATGCTTTCATTTGCATTTTCCTGGTTAAAAACTCATGTTAGCCAGACCTCTCACAACGTGAGATTTCTGATGTAAGGCGAGATTTACTCCAGACAAATACTTGCAGTTCTGACATTTAGTACTGACAAGCAGCTCTCACCCTGGTGCCCTTAATTTATCCTTCAAATCCAGGAAAATTGCTGTGTTCCTTCTCATTTCGCAGATCTTTGTGATATTGGTTCATAAATAATGACAAAATAAGAGGCTTCCTAGGAGTAAATGATTCTGGTGAATGTTTAATGCATAAAAATGCAGTGACTGGACTTTTATAGATCCCCTTGCTGGAGTCCTTAGAACAGCATCAGTACATGAGAATGGTTCACAAAATGAAATATGCATATTCCCATTATTATGTGCTCACATATTAATGAGAGGTGCTGTTAATAGTTTAGGAGCTTAATGCAAAAACCCCTGCTCAAAAAGAGGGTTAATCTTCTTGCATCACATTTCTAAAAGTGCTGTCTATTTAGTGTCTGTATGGAGCTGTGGTGTGGGTTTTTCCTAGGCACAGGAGATGTTTGGCAGGCAGTAAAAGCTGTATTCCACCATGTGTGGGGTATGTTAGTTGCTACTGAGCACTACCTGACCCCTGAGCTGGCTTGCAGAGGGGCTGGAGCTGGGGTTCCCAGTCTGCAGCAGTTGAGGGGAGTACAGAGGTCCAGAGGGACATCTGGGTACCAGTAGTTTTTTTACTCTGACAACAGCCAAATGAGCCCTTGTTCCTTAAGGTAAAAATTAGTAACAACAAATGATGGTTTCTGCCAAAGGAAGACTTGGTATGGAAATCAGATTTATTGGAATACTGGTCTCCATGACTCTAGAGGATCAGCTCAACTCATTGACAGGGAAGGCTTAGCACATGTGGTCTGTGGTGTGGTGCTTGCTTTCGTTTCCTTTGTGTCTCAGGACATTAAATCTGTGAGCAGAGACCTCTTGATTAGCTGAGGAGACTCAATGGTAGGAAAGGAACCGTTCAACTTGTTGGATATTGGGGGCACTTTGTGCCAGGAAACTTCCTCCAGCACTAGGAAGAAGTTCCTATCTAGGTAGCTGAGATCTTTGGGCAATGGGAGATTCTGGGTGTGTTTCCCTCCCTGTTCTGTGCCACCTGCCCCAGGTTGAATAGGTGTCAGCTGAAGATCTCCTATGTGGCTGTGTTGGTGCCAGGGCAGAAAATCTGCTAAATCTGGACATGTCATGCTTTGGATATTAGAAAGCATTTTCCTACATGAAATAAGAAGAGTTTTACTGGCAATTTTTCCTTAGTTGTGAGCTGAACTTGCTTCTTAAAACAGCCTATCTATGACTGTGCTTGAGTGGATATCAGGTGGTTTTTGTGTTGGGTTTTTTTCCCCCCAGTTTCTGCACGGGTGGGATGGACTGGTTGCAGAAATGCAGCTATTAATGTCACACAAGGCCCTGTGCTGTGACGTTTCTGGCTCAGCCTATGTTACCTGAGGGTCTGCTTTCTGCAGTTTGGTGACAAGTTGGCTGATGATACTCACCAGTTTGGGATGAGCTGAAACAAATGCTTGACTCAGTCATCTGGTACAGACTCACCAAAAATACTTCTGCAGCGATGACTGTATCACCTGGAGACAAAGAACATGGAGTCCTTGCACTGCAGTTTTTTCTTGTGCACTTGGATTAAGGCATGGGTGGCAGAACAAACACTGCTCAGCTTAGTGATCAGTCACCCTGGGCTGGTCTCCAGAGCCAGGTGATAACAGCCTGGTTGTGTTGCTGCTGTGTAGAAAGTCCTTGTGATCAATAGAGCCATGGCTGCTGGGCTGGGATGTTGTGCTATGCTGGCTGCACCATCACCCTTTTTCTGACACAGAACATTTAGATGCTACTCTGCATCTTGTGTACGTGCATGCTGCTGTCCCCTGGGGCCCCTGGAGCTCTATGGACAGCAGTGTCCTTGTGTGTGCCCTCCAGCCCCACTCACCTCTGCTGCAGCACTGCACTGATGAGCGTGATTCCGGGTGAATCAGTGCTGCTGCAGTGTCACCTCATGCCTCGCCACCTCTCGTGCCACCTCATGCAGGATCTTCTGCTCCTCAGGCACTGCTGTTTGCATGCCCTGTCTTGGGAGACAGGGCTCCACTGGGGCACTTGGAATGACTGAAGAGGCACTCTGTGTCTGGGAGATCGCTCTCCTGAGGTCAGGCTGCCTGCTGAAATCCTGTTTTAATTCCATCCCCAAGTGAAGCTGGCAGGTTGCCTGGTGAGTGGGTGTGAAGTGCAGCTCTCTGAACTGCCAAGCAATCCTCTTTCTGTTTGTGCTGCGGACAAGAATGGGGTGTCTGCTGTCCTGCTCCGTCAGCATCCTCGCATCTGTCGAAGGGAATCACTCTTACTGAGGATGGGATCTGGCTTAATTTAGAGCTGGAAGGGGAAAGGACAGAAACACAGCCACCCTCTGCCAGTAGTTTTGTAGGGTAATGCTGGAGAGTTCAGTGGACCAGAATGGCCATGTTTGTGGAGAGTTGAGAGTTCTGTAATGTTGAACTTCGATTTAATGCTGGCTTCCCCAGCCAAGTATCCCACTGTGCAGGTCACAGAAACATCCAGCAAATGTTGACCACTAAATATAGACCTCAGTCATGGGCTTTTTTTAGAGGGAGTTGTCTTGCCGCATTTCTGAAATTATGATCACTGTTTTACTCATGCTGTGTGTAAAACACATACCTGTGTTCCTCTCACATGATTAAGGTGTCATGGAAGAGCTGGCAACGTGGTGGTTAATGGCCTCCAAAGCTCCTGAGGAAGGTAGCATTACTCAGACTATAATGACAGATTAAGGAATGTTTCCCAGGAGTAATCGGAAACTGGAAGGCTCTTGTGTTCACAGTTTGATAGCAGAGCTCCGGTGTGGTGGCTGCTGTTTGTGCTGCTGCTCTTGAAGCTCCACCAGTGTTTCCACCATGAAAATTTCCACTGTATAAAGCCTTGTGATGCAAAGCAAGGGAGTTGAAGATTTGGATGATGGGTGGGAAGAGGTGTATCCTAATCAGTGGCTGGGTGGGATCAAATTCAGGTGGAAAAACACTGTTTGAATTTATTTCAGATATTTGTAGGCTTGAACTAAAACCTAAATAAAAGATTTAGTTTTGTGGCTGGACTGAACTTGCCCCTAAACTGTGGAACTGCAATAAACCTGGGTGTCTCAAAAGCTCATCTTGGTGCTCAATCTTGTGTAGAGAATTGAGGGTACAGTTCAATTTCATGTGTCTTCCCTTCTTTCACTTTCCCACACCACCTGCCTTCCCACCTGTTGATACCAACTGAAAAGCTTTGTACAGCAAGACAGACCAGCAAACAGAGGGTTGGTGCTGGTGGCAGGAATCCAAACTGGATGGCTCTGGTTTGTTTTGGCAAAACACCCAGAGAAACTGGTCCTTGGAAGTGGATGTGGGTCTTCCATGAGATGAACTGCCTCCATCCCAGCAGTGAGATCCAGTGGGAATGAGAAGCACAGGGGTGGTCAGCAGAATTGGCCTTTGCAAAAGCAAGGAGAGGTTTTAGGTTTGGTTTTGCTTTCAGAATAACTATATATGGTTTTGCTTGATTTTTTTCTGCTGTCTGGCTGCTGTTTCGTTTTTGTTTCTTTTTCCTGCTGTTACTTATGTTCATGTAGCAGTAGCAGATGGCCAACTTGGTGGAAAATGAACATGGATGATGTGGCTTTCAAGGCAGGTACAGACCTGAACATGCTTTGCTTAAGAGAAAGCATCTTAATTGTCTTCAGATGTTACATTTCCTGTCTGAGAAATGTAATAACAAATGTTCACAGCAGAATCCAGGGATGAGCCCTGCCCATAGATAACTTTGGAACCTCTGCTGTGCTAAGTGTACAGCAAAGAGGCACTTTAATTGTGCATTGTCTCCTGCTTTATAATGTGCAGACCTTTAATGCTACCATAAACATAGAGATGCTGTCAAAATGCAAAGTGAAGATCTCAGAGCTGCGTTTGTTTGCTAAGCAAGGTTGTTTCAAGGGGGGCTGATAGGAATGAATCAAATTGTGCATCAGTGGTTGCTTAGGGCAATCATGTTCAGTCTGGCTGCAGGAGCACCTGGCTTGTCTCCTAGCATCAGAATAACAGGAGGAATTAGGTCAGCTGAGCTGGCACAGTAGGGATCAACCAGCCAGTGTGGTTCCAGTGGGGGGGAATGAAAGATGCATAATTTTAAGTCATTAGAGATCCCATTTAGCAAAGCACCTTACAAACCTCCAGGAGGAAGGGGGAGCCTCCCAGCTGTCTCTGTGTGCATTGGTGTGAGAGCTGCTGGTGTGATGGGGACCCCAGGGACTGTGGGGAGTGGTGCCAGGCAGGGCTGGGGGGCAGCCCAGGGGCTGTGGGGTGAGTTCTGTGTGTCCCCGTGGGTGCTGTGTCACCTCACCCTGCACACACCCCAGCCATTGGGAGATTCTTCATTTGCATTCGATGCTCTTTTCAACTGGTTGGCAATCATAGCCAGCATACTAAATATGTTAAAAAGTGCTCATTTCTCTGTTGTTTAAATACTGCAGATTTGAGCTCATGTTTCTCTGGCTTCCAGTAATTGGATTTTTTTCTCCTTCTTAAATTAAGACTGTTTTTATTTGAAAGAAAACTCATGCTTTTTTTTTCGTTATATTCAGTTTCCACAGCTTTGTGGTAACAAGTGTGTTTATTTTCTTAAATCGGGTGAATGAAGTATGAAATAAAGGGATGGAAAAGAGAAAGCTTGCAAAGGCCAGTCACTCTTGCAGCTGCTATAGAAAACCTGAGGAGGTTGGACCTCTAGTTTTCAGCATTGCTGAAAAAACCCCAAAACCACACCAAAAAAACCCAAACCAAGTCCTGCAGAGTATCAGATCATGTTTGGTGTATACCATTAAAAAAACAAGCAATTTCCAACTTTATCAGTGGGACTACATTAATCAAACTAAAATCAAACTTTGGGACTGAGTCACTTTGTGTGTATTTGCACATATCTCAATAAATTAATGTGTCTCAATGAGTGTGGTTAAAACTGAAATATCCATCTCAACCCACAGCTCTCCCCCCACTGCCCCTGCTCATTGGGCAGGCTCATAAAATGCAGCTTTAAGGTATGCAAGGATTTAATTCTAGTACATGTGACTGAGCTTAAGGTAAGGGGGAATTCAACCTTAAATGTTCAGTTCATAGTATGGCTGTGATACAGGAAGGAGATGAGGAATAAATACAGAAAAGCAAATCTGATCTTGATTATTTTTGTCATTGTTCTTAGAATTCTGAAGTTTCCTCTCTTGATAGCACTAACATAATGCATTGCCATTTGCACAGGAGCTTGCTTTTGTTTGAAAAAGCTTCTAGATATTATTCTGCCTGTTGGCAAAGGGGCAACTACTTCCTTCCACCCCATGTGAGAAACTCCAAACTTTTCGGGGTTCTGCTGTTCTTTTTTCTTCTGCATTTTCTTATGCTTGCTGCAGCCTGCATTCAGTGGTCTTTGGGCAGTGGTGTCTCCCCAGGAGCTGGGGGAGCCCAGGTGCTGGAGGAGCTGCAGTGTTACCCCCAGAGCAACGTGTCTGCTGTAAGAAGGGATTGCTTCTCAGTGTTCCAGCAGCACAAGTTTTAATTTGCTCTGATGTGCATGTTTTTGGTCTTGCCTGGAAGCTCTGTGACCTGTGAAACCCAGCACTTTGTTTCTGTACCCCATTAGGACAGGAATCCCATACTTAGGTTTCTGTGGTTAGGCTCGGTGGTGGCTCCAGCTGTGACTTGCTGTAGTGAGCTGCTCTGCAGAGGCCCTGCCTGCCAAGGAGAGTCAGGTTGTTCTGTCTGAGCTCTCTGCAAGTGCTTTGGGTCTCAGAGCTTTGGTTGAGCCCAGCAGTGAATTTATGAAGCCCAGCAGTGGGGCTGTGACCAGCACTTCTGCTGTCACTGCCTGGGGGGACAGGTGGGGCTGGGCTGAAGGAACCTGCTGGAAGCTCATGTCCAGTGGAAGGGGTGGTGAAGTTTCTTAGGTCACTGAAGCTGTCTCTCCACCAGTGCTCCCATCTGGCTGTGGTGGTATGAGCTGCCTGGAAAAGAGCAACTCCACGGACATGATGTCCTGTTTGTTTTCCAATGTCATGCAGGCAGACTTTAGAACTGTTGCCAGGGGGATGGGAAGTAGTCTCCCTCCCTTCCTGAAGCCTGTGTAGTACCAGAGAATGGTTTTCCTGCTGTTTTTAATCTACCCTGAAGTACAACCTGTCCTGAAACAACTCATCTGTTTTACAGTGGAGTGCAGTAGTGCCTGGAATGGGACAATGCTGACCCTTGGCATCACCGTTCTTCCAGTTCTACAAAACTCTATCTGCTGCAAGGCCAGCCATAAACCATTTTTGTGCTGCAGGGCCCCCCTTCTGCTTGCTCCACATCCTAGAGCAAGCTGGCAGGTCAGAAGGAAGCAGAAGGCAGTCAATGACCAATGCAGAAGTTTGTGGGCCTTGCTAGGTCTTGTTTCTGATGGGATCCATGGGATCTACATTAAGAAATTAGAAGCCCTCCTGATTTTGAAAAGTCACAGATCTTCTGACTGTGGAAATAACACTTTCCAGTCAGTAGCAGTAGGTTTTACCTTTCTTCATCTCAGTTGTTTTCTGAACTGGAAGCCTGCTGAAAATGTTCTTGAGTTCCTTACTGATGATATTCAGGAGGAGTGGGGAGGATAACCAGGGCCAGAGAACAGAAACACAAGAGGCTCTGAGACCTGTTTTTCTTTTCACTCGGGGTCAAAAGGCATGTGAATGTCTTCTGGCTATTTGCTTTAGATTGGTTTTCCAAAGGATGAGCACTGATAGGTTCTCCCACACTTCTGATTGATGTTGCTATTGTCCCTTATCTTGCTTCCGTCCCAGTAATTGCATCAGAAGATAATCCTTGCATAGCATGACACTTTTCCTTTCCCTTTTCAAAGGTTAACCTGCTCAAGCCAAGCTGTGAGCCACAGTGAAACAACACTAAGAGATTTTACTTTTTAGAAAGTGTTTTCCTTCTCTTGAGAACAACAGGTGTGTTTTTCCCAAACCCAGTTGGCTTGGGAGCCCCTGCCTGAGCTAGGGACTTTCCCAGTGCCATTGGCCTAAGAATTGGCTTCTGTAAAGCAAAGTTGTGTTTGCTATGGACTGTGTTTGTGACTCCAGTGCCACTGTCAGAAAGCAAAGACTGGAGACCACAGGTCAGAAGGGCACTGGCTCCATGAGATCCTGCTGGCAAAACAGGAGGATGTGGTGTGCAGTGGTTCTGCTGCAGTGAGTGGGGGAGTTAGCAAAGAAAAAAGAAATGGAAAAGTTTGGCTTTCGGTTAGTGTTATCTTCCACTGTCAGACCCTCAGCTTTATGTTACACTTCTGTGGTGTTGGTGCACTTGGTGGCCCTGCTTAGAGAGATCCATGTGCAGCAAAATTATCTTTGCTTGGCAGCATCTCTGGATGCTGTTGGAGAGGTAGTGTTGAGCAGCTCGTCGGAGATATCTCCTGAGAGGCACAGCCAGGAGCCTTTGCCATCACAGGATGCCAGCAAACATCCAGGAGAGTAACAAAACTGGTCTTGAGACTGGAGTGCATATGGCTCCTCTACTGTAGGCAACAGGAACCTTGTCAGCCCCGTGGTGCTCAGCACATGGGTGTAACCCTGGAGCTGCCTTCATCTTCAGTGTTCCTCCTGCATCCCCCAGCTGCCCTAGAAAAGAGGCCTTGTTTGAGGTGGAAGTCATTCTTTGCTGGTTTTTCCCCAGAGTCTACTCCAGCACTGGTCTTACACGGATTGGTTGAGAACACTGCACTGCTGAGAGAGTCCTGGAGTGTTGTGTAATCAGATTTCCACTTTTTTCCTTTCCTGAGCACCTTTCTAAACTTGGTGGCAGGCTGAGTGCAGGGGTAGAGTGCAGAGGAGGATTTCTCTAAGGAAAATTCCTCTCTGAGACTTTTTAAGCTGTGGTAGGAGGATGACTAACTGTGGGTACACCCAGACATTTCCCTTTGGACACACCTAAACACACTCTTTCCAAGAAGAGGATCATGCCACCTTCCAGTATGGGTGGAGAGAAAATTTAAAGGGAGACAGGACTGTTGGGTCCTAATGTCCATAATTCCATGTCTCCTGGTGTCACAGTGAGGAATGTTAACAGAGCACAGTCTTGGGGTGACTTGTGGTGTATTGCTAAATGAGGTTTCTTCATTTCTTTGTCCTCCATCAGCAGATGTGTGTTATTTGTAGACAGCAGAGGCTGTTGCCTATTTTTACACTCAATTAAATTGTAACTTCATCGCTGGGGCCTCTGCTGCAAGAACAAGTCAGGCAATGATCCAGACTGATTAATTATCAGCTTAATGCCTTTGGCAGAGGCATTTTGCTGCTATTGTGGGGCATGGTCAGGGTACTGGTGCCCTTTGTGATGACAGGAAAAGTTAGGGGTTGTGTCTGTGCTGTTCCCTTCATTGAGCTTGTTTAGTGACAGGATTGGGCTTGGCTGCACAGACTGGCACATGTGAATAAAGAAGTCCAGAGGAAATTATCTGTAACACTTCTTGATCTAAGTCTCTGCAGAAATACAGCAAACTGTAATACTTTTCTTGATGTGGAAATGAGTGGGTTGGGCATTGTGCTTTGGTTTTCAGAGAAGCTGGTAGCTTGCAAAATTTGGCTTGCAGTATTTTTTCCTTGTTTTGTTAATGAACAAATCATAAATATAGTGGAAGGTTAAAAATGGACAAGTAGTTTCTGCTGCTGAATCAGCTTGAGAGAAGTCCATCAGCCTGTTTGAGAAACCAGAAGAATCTTTAGACAGCTGAATCTATTTTAACCACAATAAGCTCTACTGGCTTTTTCCAAACACGAGCTTGTTTTTGGGACCCTTCTTGAAATAAATGTTTAGTTTTGTTGGCAAAATTCTACAAATCTCTTTCTGGTAAGTGGGTCTTGAAATGCTGAAGCTGCAAATGTGTAAGTTTGTTCTCTGTGCTACAGGCACCTGTGATGTGAAAATACCCTTGCTAGATGTTTTTGTGCTGCTGTGGGTGCAGCAGGGAGGCCAGTTCTGCCTGGTGAGGTTGGATTTTCAGAGGGTGCTGTTGCCAGTGATGGTTGAGGGAGCCACTCTCTCTCTCCTAGAAGCCTTTCAGGCATTGCCCTCTTATCACACCAACACGGAGTGAAGAGATAAAACCACCAACCACCAAGGTCATGTTGTTGTTGGGAAAGTCAAGCAGAGCATCTCCCTTGCCTGTGCAGGTCCCTGTTTAACCCTGGTCACTGCACATGCTGGCTGCCAAAAATCAATGACTTGCTTGGTGATGTTTGTTTGCAGAGTCTTTAAATAATGTAGTAAGTTTGGAAAAACAACCAAACTGCACCGTGTACATTAGCTGTTGGCTAATAAATTATTACAAATATCTTCTGGGCTTGGTTTGTGTAAGCTCTGTTTCCTCTTCGTTTTCTATGTAGGTGATGATGTACTGAGCTTCCCCAAACCTTGATGGCACTACACATATTGAAGTGCAGAGTGCAGAGCTGCAATGATCACAGCACCTTTAGCCAAGAGGTGTCTATGAAAATGTTTCTGTGGCAGTGATGAGCTTGGTCTGGGCTGCACAAACCATTTCAGACACTTCCTGTGTGCCCAGCAGTGGGTTCCCTGAGCAGCTGCATTGCACTTCTGGTGCATCTCATATCTTCTGGTACATCTGGGGCTGGAGTTCCTGTAGAAGTGAGAGTCCTGGGTGTCTTTTATCAGCCTTGGCTTTCTGCTGTTCCTGCTTAGGACGGCAGGAGCTGGTGGGCTCAGAATGCCCCTGAGGATTCTCCCTCAGTGCTTTGTCATGTGCGGAGTTTGTGATGATGCTTGGGGTTTTCTTCTTCCACTGCTTCCCTGGGCTGGTGCTTTTAACCACAGACTGGTTTCCCACTTCATCCCAAGTGTGTCTGAAATTGGATGACTTAATGTGTGCTGCTTTCAAATGCAGAGGTTGGAAAACAAAGCCTGTTGAAAGAAGTGTTTGTCATGCGAGGAAGTGCAACAAACCCTTTCTTGAAGTATCAAAGAAAATTGCTTTCTGAACAAACAAGCGACTTCTAAAAGCTCAGCTGGGCTTGGCAGTGAGAACAGCTGTAAGAATTGGGGGTGGCCCTGGGCTCTGGTGGGCACTTGAGCCCCTCCAGGGAAGGTGGCCAGTTCCCCTGCAGCTGTGGCTAAGTCTATCAAATCACAGATAATTCATCTTCTTCCTCTCTCCCTCTCTTCCTCCAACCAGTCTTCAGCAAACATCTGGAAACCCAGATTTCATGTTGGGGGGTTAAAAGAGGATGGAGGAGAAAGCAAGAGGTGCTGAGGATTCTAGGCCTGACAAAGGCAGGGAGTTTGGTACAGGCTTGATGGGAGGCAGAGTCCTGTGGGTAGACCAGGGTGAAAGGGCTGAGAGCATTTGGCCTGGGCTTTGCTGGTGTTGATCCCTGTTACAATCCAGAAGGCTTTAGCCACCTGATAATGGCACTTTTAAGGCATGTAGAAAATTTGGTTGGCAAGTGTTATGTTTTTTTTGTCTGAGATCTTTCCTTTTTGCCCTCCAATGGAAGTTGAGTCTCTTGGGCACTTTTCAGCCACGGGGTTGAATTGCAGGTCCTGAAGTTGTGCTGCTCTTATCTCTCTGTTCAGCCTAGTGCTGCTCATGTGGGCACAGCTGCTATAAAGGGCCAGGTTAAATGTGGAAATGATTAAGGCTCTAAGATAGCAGTGTGCCAGCATCTGTGTTGCGTGCCACTGTTAATCCCTGGAGCCCAAAAGGACATGGAGACCCGAGCCACAGTACAGGAGATCAGCTTGGTTAAACAGATGCACACTCACAAACCAATAACATGATTAAATACCTGGCATTTTCAAAGTAAGCAGTCTTCCAGGAATTCACCTGTAATGTTTTTACCCTTTCTTCAGTCTGACTCATAGCAGAGAACAGATTATCTGTTTCAAAGGAAATAGAGCAATTAGGTGTCTGAAGTATTTCAGTGCATAAATGCCTTATTTTTCCATTTTCTATTTTTCCAGGAACTGGCAAACTCTGTCTACTTGGTTATGGAGGTGAGTGTGTCTTTCCTTTTTTTACCTCCTTTCCTTCCCTCTTATTTAATTTTTTAAACTCATTTTAAGCAGACGAACATGTTTCACAAGTGGTGCTTCCTGCTGGCAGTCTCACCTGTGAGGCTTTGCTAATTTAATCTGTGGCTCAGGCCTTGGAGAGTGTGGGTTCAGAGAGCAGCCAGGGGATTTTTCATCGTGCAGGCACAAGCTTAAGCAGTCAGACACTGAACCTCAGGGGTCAGAGGGGTGCCACGGGGCAGAGTGTGTTGCAGGCACACACCAGAATGTTCTGGACACAGCTCACCTGCAGAGCCTCTGAACATTTCCCTTCCTCTGCAGTTCTCACTCTGAGGTCTTGTTGACTTTTCTTAATGATGTGGAACATTGATGTGAGGAGTTTCAGTTTTCAGCTGTGTCCACTCCCAGGCTTTCCTCAGCCAGCTTTCTGCTGGTGTCTCCAGTGGTGATCCCTGTGCTTTGTTCTGGTTTTACCTTTCTCTCTGATGTGCTTGAACATGCTTGTGCACAAAAACTGGTTGGTGCTGGTGTATCCTCAGCAACATAATATTTAGGGGAAATAGGACAGGAGAGGAACCCACAGGAATGGGGTTTTCCCTGCCAACTTTTGAATATATATTTTCACATATGTGATTATTTATACCATGTTTATTATTTAAATACTGTGATAAGCCTGCCATCCTACTGAAGTTTACTGGATTTTTTTTAATCTTTGCTTTGCCCTGTATTAACTGAGCTTTGTGTTCTGTTTGCAGTACTGTAATGGTGGTGACCTGGCAGATTACCTTCACAGTAAGTACAACAGTATGGAGAATATCTTCTGTAAGGGTCACCCTTCATTATAATTTGAAAACCAAGAATCCATGACAATAAAAGCTTGTCTTGTAGTCCTTTCTATGTAGGTCAGTAGTGACTGTTGTCAGTAGTTATATATTTTAGTTACAATGGCTTTGTAGGTTAAAGATATTTCCACAATGCTAGGGACATTTTGGTAACTGGCAAAAAGCTATTTATACTGAAGCCTTGCAGTTCTGTAGTGTTGGATTAAAATAAGATCCCAAGAGTATTTTCTCCAAGTTTACCCTAAGGTGTTCCCACATCTAGAGCAGAACCCATTTCCTCTTTCAGTCTATTGAGGTGTAGCCAGTAGTGCTGTGAGGGTGCAAAACCCACTAACTTTAGGGTTTTCTGGAGAGTTTAGCACAGGTATCTGGGACCATGGTGCCTTGAAGAACCCTTTGGTGAGACTCAAGGGTGTCTTTGCCATCAAGCCAAATGAAATATGCTTTGCAGTTCATCCAGCTCAGGCAATCCCTCAAGGCATCTTTCAGTGTGGCACAGGTACAGGACTCCTGATTTTCACCCTTTGTGAAAATCACCTTGCACCAGAGTACCTAGAAAAGGTAGGGGGATAAAGTGTTTAACAATGTACTTGGCTGCACTCAGACACAGCCCTTAGTTTTTGTGGGGTTTTTTTCCTGAGTTTTTTCCCTTAAAGTAGCTTTCTGGTTGTTTTGCACGTTAACTAGAAGATTACTAAATGTGAAGAGACAACTTTAATCTCATTTCATGTGTGGCTCTGGGTCATGGTTAAACAAAGTTTGTTCACATTGTTCAAATTAAAAGCTAGTCAGCTGGATAAATACTTCAGGCTCCTTATTTAGGTATGTGATGCCTGGAAATGGCAAAAATTGAAGGATTAAAAGACAAATTTACATTTGCCCTACAGCTAGTGTTGGTGTCCCTAGAATGGTAATTTGGGGCTTGATGCTAGCATGTCACACTCTTCCTACAGAGTAATGAATTATATTTGTGGACTTGAATTTTCAGAAAGGGTTTAGTACTTGAAGGAAAAAGAATATTCTGCCTTTCATGTGTTTTGTTTGTTTAAAGTGTGGGTGAGATAGAAGTGACAGGCATTTGTTTTTTGAAATCCAGGTTTAGAGTGCTTTGTCTTAGATAAGTGTTTTGCATTTCTTGGGTATTGTTGTGCTCTAAAAGGAGCATCTTTAGTGGTGGCAGAATGCTCTTACGAACACCAGTGGAAGGAGGTTTTGTATTTGGCACCTTCCTTTTTTTTTAATGCAAATTTTATCAATGAAATGCTTAAAGAAATAGTGAAACTTCAAATTTAGCAGTGCATGGGCTTTGAAAGCTAAATTTTTTAGCTTTCAAAAAAGCTAAATTTTTTCGCTTTCACCTGAAGTGAACCTTGATCTTAAAGCACTGGGCTTGCACTCTCATTGGCAAACCTGTGTGTGTAAACAAGAAATTATAGAAACAAATGACAGAAACAAGGATTTACAAAGAATCTTTTGGTCTATACTACTCCTTCTGTGTGTACATTGTGGTCTTTTCCCTTCTGCCACTCTCCCTCCCCAAAAAAAACCTCAAAAAAAAGTTTAGCATGCAATTAGTTATGCTGCTAATATAACTCACCTCCTGATTTATTAATTGAAATTATTCAGGAAGTTGGTGGCTAGTTTGAGAAAGTGATGATGAATTGTATTTTCCAAATATAATTCAGTTTTACCCCAGTTTGGTTTGTTTGAGTGTTACCTGGTGCAAGACTTGATCCTTCTTTGCCTGAATTCATTTGAGAAATGTAACCTTTAGCTCTCTTTTTACCAATAAAATACCTTGGTTTGGTGACTGTAAAGATTGTTGTGGCTGGGAAGTTGGTGCTTAGTTTTATTTTAACTCTTAACACTTGTGTGCTGGTTGGCTGTGAAGAGAACCCAGCAGGCACTCATTTCCAGAGGGAGGACTCAGAAAGGGACTACAGCAGGAAGTTTTAGTTACTTCCATCACTGCCAGATCTCAGAGCCTAGATCAGTGTCAGCTTTCTGCATCCCACCACATGCTCCTTTGGGGTGTCTCCTCTTCCACCTTCTGCAGGTGCCCAGGGTGCTTTTGACAGGAATGATTTTTCACTGACAACTCATCCTGGAAAGTTTAGATTTCTTCAGTGTTTGACTGGTGCTCAGGAGGCTCCTCTTTATTGACCGGTTATTGTGCTGCTTCAGTTATTTTGATAATTGTGTGAGGGTGTTTAATTGCCACATCTACTTTCCCACTGGTTCCTCAGACATTTCCTGTAACACTTCAGCAAATCCCCTGCTTCTCATTGAATGAGTTGCTTGTAAGCTTCCAGATCCATTCTGCTCTCTAATTACAGGCATTAGGCAATATGGTAATTCCATGTTGAATCCAAAGGCACTCTAATTCTCCTTGTCTTCATGACTGGAGGATGTGCGTAGGTGCACGCTGCAGTGCACTGGGTGTGCTTGGCTGGGTGATGGTGTTGGGCAGCCCCATCCATCCCTGTGTACAACCCAAGGCTGTGTGTGCTTGGCTGGGTTTTGGTGTTGGGATTTCCCTTCCATGTGTGTGCTTGGCTGGGTGATGGTGTTGGGCAGCCCCATCCATCCCTGTGTACAACCCAAGGCTGTGTGTGCTTGGCTGGGTTATGGTGTTGGGATTGTCCTTCCATCTCTGTGCTACAACCCAAGGCTGTGTGTGTTTGGCTGGGTTTTGGTGTTGGGATTTCCCTTCCATCTCAGTGCTACAACCCAAGGCTGTGTGTGCTTGGCTGGGTTTTGGTGTTGGGATTCCCCACCCCTGTGTGCAACCCAAAGCTATGCAAGTTCTGCTCAGCACAGTTGCTGTGATGGAGGTGTCCTTTAGTTGTACAATGCAATTTCCCTTCTGGGAGATCCCTGGATGTTGCTTTCACTGGAGGTCATCACATATTGAGCTGTGAGTGGCAGGTCTCTGCTGAGTGTGGTAGAGCTGTGGGAAGTGTTACAGGAGTGACCAGCATTTGTACAGGATTAACTGGAATTCTGTGTCCTCAGGTACTCAGGAGGTCAGAGCAGGCTGGTCTGAAATTCCTTCTTAAATTCTGTGAGTTGGCACTGGCCCAGGCTGTTATGGACACTTCATAAGAGCAGATTTGTGGCCTTTCTTAAAGCTGTTGCTTTTATACTGTAACAGGGAATTTCTTGGTTTGACCATGACACGTGCAGGGAGCTTTGATCTTTCTGGTCCATCCCAAGTGGTGCAGGGACCCTGTTGCAAACCAGAGGTGTGAAGCATTGCTCTGTAGTTTCTCTCCTTCTACAGCCAGGTAATTAAGAAGGTCTGGTCCTATCACAGGTACATCTGGAATACAAAGTCTGACTTGGATTCCCAGGAGTGTCACTGCCCATGCTCTGCATGGGTAGCAAAGGGGTTGGTACAAGACAGGCCCCAAACAAGTCAGCTTGGTCTCACACTTCACTGTGACTTGGATTGGGCCCATGTTAGAGATACTTGTGTCACCTGTGGGTAAGAGGAGATGTTTTTTTTCCTAAACAACTTTTCCAAAATGGTGTTGTAATCTAATGTCAGTGAGTGTACTCCAGTGCATCTCCTCTTGGATCAGCTGACAGGTTTACTGCAGTTTACCTGGCAGCCTCTTGCAGGTTGAACTTCTCAGAGATTCAGTGACCAGGGCACTTCTTAGGTGGCTTCATCCTTTTTCTCTACCTTAAGAGCTCAAGGCATGTGGGCCCCACAGTGACCCAGAGTAAATATTTTTTCTGATCTACTGACCTGAACAGCCCAAGGCAGTGAGCAGAGTGTCTCATCACTGAAGTGAAGCCCATGAAAATAAACACAGGGATATTATTGTTTCTCAGTAATGGCAGAGTAGGGCTTGTGAAACAGCATCTTCTGCAAGAATGTATTGCTCACCACAGACATCCACAGGGATGCCCAGACTTTAATGCAGGATTAGTATTTTGCCAGCAGTTTTCTGGTGAAGATGAGAATATCCCATTTTTTACAGGGACAGACTTACAAGTTCCCTGTTTGGGATGTAGCAAGGGAAGAGAGTTGTTTTGTTCTCCACTTATTTAGGTTGGGTTTTTTTTGGTTTTGTTTTGATGGCACCTAAATTGAATGAGTTTTCTGTATCTTCTCCTTCCCTCTGCTGTTGGTAGCTGGTCTGAGAGGACTTTTGCAGACCAATATCCTGAAGTCATTGAAAACGTCAGTTGTATTTATGTTTCTGTCCTTCAGTTGCAGATTGCTGCTGTCACACAGCAGACAGATGGGCTGAGTATGAGAGATAAGGAGTTTTGTTTCCCAGTGTTACAGCCTGTTTGTTGATGGAGGGAGGTAAAAGGGTGTTGCCCCTACCCTTCCCAAGGAACTGACTGTCCCTTGTGTATTCCTGAGGGCAGAGCCTCAATTTCCCAGTCTTGCCTTCCTACCTGGATTTGTGATGTTTAGTGCTGCCAAAGGATCCTGCAGACTTCTCTGTCTGATTTTGCTGCACTGCAACGTGGTAGCTCCACTCTGCTACTGCAGTTGCACTGGGGGAATATCAGGCTCAAGACACCAGATTCTCAGTGCCAGGAAAACAACTCTTTTGCAGGGCTGAGAACTTTGTACAGACTTCAGTGAAGTGGAAAAGCTTAAATTCTGCAGGAACAGATAGTTTAGAAGCCCTCTTTTCTATGGATGAATGGATTTTTCTGATCTTGGTAGCAATGTTGTTGTTTTCAGTATTATAAAGAGTTAGAATTCACATCAGGGAGGCTCAGCTGGTTTGCTGAGGGCTGGTGGCTGGTGTTGTGTTAGCCTTAAAGCCACCAAATTATCTAAAGGAGAGGGTAACACCTTAAAGCTGTGGCATGCTCTTGGAACTGCAGGTCAGGACAAGGCTCTCCACAGTTCCTCTGCTTGAGGCAGAGTGTGTTTAGCCAGGAGCTGTAATTGCCTGCTGCCTTAATAATAAGAATTACCAAGTTTCAAGTCTTGCTTCGTGTTTGGGGGAGGGTGATCAGCCTGTCCTTTCCTGGGCTTAAGCTGAATTGGGAAAAAACCCCTTTTGAATTCCTGCTGTTTTGTTTAAAGATGGTGCTTTAACCATTCCTGAATAGATTTCCTTGAGTATAAATTGCAGAAATACTGCAGAGCCCTTTTGTTGGAGAGAATATTGAGCACAGCTAAGAGATGCTGGACTTTTAATAGACAGAAAATGCTATGGGACTGAGTACTCTGAGATATTTCAACAGGAGATTGGGGAAAGCTTTGTTAAAGAAGAGGCAGTGCTTTCTTCAGAAGATGCAAGTGCATTTTGAAGACTTGCATCAGAGCTGCCTCCTAATATCCTTAAAAATCCCTTGACAGAATCTCCCCTTCTTGGAGAGGAGTCTCGTGAACTGCAGCTGAGTGCCAGTTCATGAGGAAAAAGGCTCAGTGAGGGGAGAGAAACTCTATATACATGTGCTCTGCTCTCACGTGTTGGGAGTCCAGGACCACCTGATAGCCATGGTGACACTTTAGCTGTGCTTGTCCCTCCTAGAACAGTGAGCCTTGCGAATGGTGGCAGTTTATTTTCTATTCTAAGCGCTGCTTAACTTATCTGTGTCCCTTGCTGCTTCCCATCCACGTATTTCAAAAGTTAGATTTTTAATTTCCTGTGTTGTGTTAAAGCTGTGTGCAGCCTCAGCTGTGTTTTCATAAGGATTCCTCCCTTTTAGCTGACTGGGTAGAGTGATGTTTTGAAGCTCCTGCCAGCCTGTTTCAATGTCCTACTAGAGAACAGCTGGAAAAACTCTAATGAAGTTGCAAGTAATTTACAGGGACCTTTTACAAAAGAAATTATTTTATTCAAGTGGAATGGTGCTTGCTTGAAGGCTGACTTGCTCAGTGACTGACAAGGAGGCAGGCTGGTAGCACTGTTGATCCTGGGGTTTGTTCAGCAGGCTGTTCCCAGCTTTGGCAAGGGTTTCATATATATAGTTCTTAAAATAACGAGAGCTGATGTTGTGTTGCTCTGATTAGAAGAGCCAGTTGAAAATTATTTTAATCCCTTCAATATTTATTTTCACACCACTGTCCCTGGGAAGGCTGTATCTCAGGGGAGGCCACTTCAGAGCTTCTGTATTTGCAGGTTTTGATCACTATAATACATTCTTTTGAAAAACTTGGCTGGTGAAAGCATTTGGAGACATTCTTGCTGTATCTGTGGATGTAGGGTGGAGGGTGGCAGGTGATGGTTTGCAGGGGTCATTTGATGAGGTCTTTTGTTTAGTACTGGACTGTGGTTCACCCAGACGCTGGTCTTGGGATTAGGATTCTGGTTTGGTCAGGTGATGATGCACAAGGGTTAGGCCTAGACCTGGATTCATACCCCAAAGGAACAGATCCCTGTTGGCCCTGTGCCCTAACCTACTGGGAATTTAACCTATCAACCCTTCCCAGGTCCAGCATAAACCTTAATGACTCTTGCAGGCATAAATCCTAATCCTAATTGCCTTTTCTCTTAGCTCCACCTTTAGACCTGGTCTTTGTGATAAAGCTCTGACCTTGGGCATCCAGCTGCTGTTGACCACAGCTGACAGGCAGCCACAGCCCTGCCTGGTGCTTGCCTGGATCTGCCTGGAAGCTCTTGCTGAGGAAAGCCCTAAACCTCACCAGATGCCACTTTTGGACACAGTTAATAACCCAGATTCAGCACTTGGTGCTGGCCTGAGTTCACCATGAGAGGCTCGGGGCTGAAAGCAGCCCTGGCCACAGAATAAGCTGGGAATGCAAGTGCTCTCCCTTGTTGCCTGTAGGAATCATTCAGAAATGGTGTGTGGGGAAAAGACATCATATGTGGGAATAAAATGACAAATTACAGCTAATTGCTGTGAGACTCTGCCCTCTGGGCTCCTCACAGAACTGGCATTGTAAGTTTTTTCATCTGTGGTTATTTTTTTCCCTCCTTCCCAGCTATGCGGACTCTTAGTGAAGACACCATCAGGCTCTTTCTCCAGCAGATAGCAGGTGCCATGAAAATGCTGCACAGCAAGGGCATCATCCATCGGGACTTGAAGCCACAGAATATCCTCCTTTCCTATCCTGGAGGCAGGAAATCAAATCCCAACAACATTCGCATAAAGATCGGTGAGACCCCTTTACAAATGTCACCCTGAGCACTCAGGAGTTTGGTGATGGATAAGTGGAAACCTCAGTCTTTCTTTAGGGAACTGTCTAGGAGGAGAAAAGCATTGCTACACTTATTTTTAAAATACCCTAATGTTTTTCATCCTCAGTTCCTCTGCTAAATGTGGCCTTCAGCTGCCTCCAAGCAGTAGGAGCAAAAGCTTTCTGCTCTGCCAGGACACAGATTTAACACAAAGGAATTGGGCAGGCCTTGCTCTGCTCCCTGTTGAATGGTGCCTCCCTCAGTAAAAACAAACACCAGCCTGCCCTAACTGGCTTGTAATCTCCAGGCTTACAGAGAAATAAGCGGAAGTTGTGACTTTTGTATTCAGCTTTTAACAGTATTGAGGTTAAATGTTGTTGTCTGAGGAGCTGACACTCGTTGCTCTCCTGGCTGGCCTCAGAGAGCACAGTAGGTTGTCAGGCAGACCCAAAAGTGGGGGTTTTCCCAGTCTGAACCAGAGACAGGCTTCTCAGCTGCATCTTGAAGAAATTCCCATTCTGCACGTCAGGCAAGTGGCACAGATGGACCAGTAGTTGGAATGAGTGCTCCAGAAATCCAGTTCCAGAGCACACGTATTCCCTGTGGTCCCTCAAAAATAAGATGATATCACCCTCACACGTGGGCTTTTGCTTATGTTACAACTCAGAGCTGAAGCTGACACCAATTACGTAAAACTGTTCCTTAACCTTGTGCTGTGGAGAAAGTGTCAGTGCTTTCCTTCAGCTGGGAAATGAGGTCCAGTGGAAAAGTTTGAAATGTTGCTGCTTGTTTGACAGAAGCATTTTGATGTGTTTTTTGGGTTTTTTTTTTTTTTTGTCAAATGCAGAGTTATCTGTGAGGAAGGGATTGGGAGCTGCAAACACAGGCAGGAGGGCTGTGGGCACAACTGCTCTTGGGTGTGATGTAACCTGCAACCCTCCTTGTGCTCCCTGAGGAGTATATGGTCCAGGGAGAATCTGTACCACTTCATTAGTGACAGATGACAGTGTCAACAGCTGTGTTGATGTCCTAGCTTGAAATATCTGGTAACCTTGAGAGAACGTCTCAGTGTCATATGATCAGATGCTGAGTAACCTGCAGAGGTAATTCCTCTTGGTATTCCTTTCTCCTGGCTCTTTTACCTCCTAAATGAACTGTGGCTGAGTTTTCTGTCCTAGTGCTGGGGTTAGCACTGTTGCACCCTTCTGAAGAAACAGAACAAGACTCATTGTGGTAGGGCTGGTCTAGAAATGTGGGTGATGGTGAGTAGTGGTTCCTTCTGGATGTCTTTCACATTACAGCCTTTTCAATGGAGGGGGACTTTCAGTTCCCCAAAGGAAAGGCTGAGATAGCAGCAAATGAACTGGCACTGAGGTCAAGAAAGCCTTCCCAGCTGGCATTTCAGAGTGCAAGATGAACTGGCACATTGTCACTGAAGTAAAAAGAGCCTTCCCACCTGACATTTCAGAGTGCAGGGAAATGGGTACTGATCCCTGAAAGAGGGATGGGAGTTTGTTCATCTGAATACTGTTGGGGCTTGGTCTGTCCTTTCCCAGTGTCTGTACTGTGCATTAATAACTAGCACAAGGATGCTGCTACTCAAAAAGAGCTGTCAAAGTCTTGCTAGGATGGGATAGAACCTGCCAAGATTGCTGGGAAGTGAAGGTCAAGTAGGAAGAATCAACTGGAGAAGGTGCAGGCTCTCTAGAACTGGTGTCTGCTCCTGACCTGCCTCTGTTTCTCTCTCTAGCTGACTTTGGGTTTGCCCGATACCTGCAGAACAATATGATGGCAGCAACATTGTGTGGTTCACCCATGTACATGGTAAGTATGATTTTTCTGCAGCATTTCCTGTGTTGTTCTTGCCTTGCCCCGCAAAAGCAAGGCTTTGTTTTTCTCTAGTCTAGTCTAGTCACCCAGAGGTGAAATTTTATTTACTTGCCAGAAGCCAGCTGTTACACAGGGAGATTCCTAAAGTTCTGGCTGCTGGTAATGTCAGACAGCAGGGGCCTGTGTTGTCATGTGATTTCCAGGTGAGATGTGGATAAACCACACTTCCAGCATGACTGCTTAGACTGTGAAACTGATGTGTATAAGAAACCAAACTTTCCCCTTTTGCCCTCTTTGTACTTCCCACTCTGGGATCAGGCTGTGATGAGGTGATCTCTTATTTGTGCTCTTGGCAGCAGTCAAGGTCTCGGTGTCACATCAAGTCAGTGAAAGGAAAAATGAGAAAACTAGACAGGAATAAAAATGGCAAAGCCAGACTTGCAGTAGTTCCTGGGGACGTGGGTGTCTGAGCCCAAAGTAAAAAGATGATGTGACTCAATTTAGGTTGAGGTTTTTACAGGTGCCCTGGGGTAAAAGGCACCTCATTTCAAATACAGTCTAATTCACTCTTAAGTTTTTTGTCTGTCGTCTCTGGGCTGTGCTGCACTGCACAGGCAGAGTACATTTGGTAGTTCCACAAAACTACCTCAAGCAAAACACACTTCCTCTCTCTCCCTTTTTTTTGAAGCCTGATGTTTATTTGAACTCTGCTATATGTGAAGATGATGTAACTCTCCTCTCCTGTGAGAGTTTCCTGAATTGTCTATTTTTAGTGATACTTTTTCTTTCAGAGTCTCTTGTGAAAGTAATTGAAAACACCCAGCTTATTTTCTGAAAGGGCTGCAGGAAACTAGTGATGATATTTTTTCTGTTTGCTTTTTATTTTTATTTTAAACAATGCTGGACGTTACAAGAAATGTCAGTGTTTTGTATTGTTCTCTGTTTATTGATGGATTTGAAGGAAGGTGGGAAGGGAGGGTTCAGTTGGGATTTGGGGAGGGTTTTGAAGTCTGTCCCTACTGCTATTGTGGATCTTGTGCAGGAGCCCTGGGAACATCTGCTGGCAAGGCAGGACTTTGCTCCCTGCTTTAGCTCACAGCCTATTGCTGCTTTGTTTCAGTTCTCTCTTGAAAAAAAAAAAAAAAAGAAGGTATTTTACCCTACCAGAAGGAGCTTTCTGATCACCCCAGTATGAGCCATGCCATGGCAAGACTTGAAACCTCCTTGTGCAGCTCTTGTCCTGCTGCTTTGGCTTTGTTTGGTGTCATGCCTGCTTCCCTTGGGGACAGACTGAGCTCCTGGTCCACAATTTACTCATTGCCATTTTTTTTTTTCCATTACGTGTGGCCTTCACTTCTAGCAGAACTGAAAAATTGATCCTGTTCCATGCTGGCAGCACTACAATGAAATCTGTGGTTATAAACACGTGGGATTAGCCAGCCTGGCTTCCTGTCCCTCTTGTGCTGCTGCTCCTGAGGCTCTGCCTGCTGAGCCAGGGGCTCTGGGGGCTTGCACTGTCTCCAGCTTCTGGAACAAGCCTGGGAGGGAGCAGCTGAGGGCACAGGGTGGGATTAGAAACCACAGTCTGAGGCACAGCAGGGCTCAAGCTGTTGGGCTGGAACACTGCCTTTGAACCCCGACTGTAACCTTGGCACCAGGTCCTGGGGCTTAATTAATGTGCTGCCATCTTGGGCCAAATGAGGGAATTGTGGTGCAGTTCAGGATGGAGGCTGGAGTTTACCTGTGCAGTGCAGCCTTTGCTGCTCTTGGTGCTGTTTCTTGCTTTGGTTGAGAAGCTCTGTTTGTGATTTCAGTGGGGTTTCTTCTGCTGGATTCAGCAGAAAATGCTACACTGGGAGAAGGGGAAGTACTGGGTTTGCCCAAAATAAACAATACTAGGATATATTTTTGTCTTCTGAATGAAAGTTTCTGCTTCCCCCACTTAAACAGGGAAGTGGCCCTTTCAATATAGTGTTACAGTCTTACTGGGAGTAAATATTTCATGGCCATTGGGGAATCTAGCTCAAGAGATTTTAAAACATAATAATGACTTATCTCTCTTGGAGTTGCTAAAAAAACCCAATCCATAACTACTTCTTTTTATTAAAGAAATTTCCCTTCTCTCCCCTAAAAGGCACCAGAAGTCATTATGTCCCAACACTACGATGCCAAAGCTGACCTCTGGAGTATAGGAACCATCATTTATCAGTGTCTAACAGGAAAAGCTCCCTTTCAGGTGAGTTGCTTAGATTTGATGTTTATGACTCTTGCTTTTTTAATCTTTTTTTTTATTTTTTTCCCCTTCTAATTTGATTACTCTAAGGTTTCTATCATCTCTAATATCAACTCCCATAGATCCAGCTTCATGAAGGTCTGGCTGTCCAACGCCTTGACAATGTTGTATTTTATATGTGTAATGCTGGATGTGTTACTAGAATATGACTCTTCTCTGGGCTGAATCTCATTGAAATTGTATTTCCCAGTTATGAGAGCTTAGGAAGGGTCACTTATTGAGAAAATTACCATGAATCAGTTAAAGCAGTGGGGATTTTTTTAGGCCTACACTTAGAAAATCAGTTTCTATTTATGACTGTAGTCAGTGTATAATTTATAATTATAATTCTGTTGGATATAGAAGGACTATAAGAAAGATTGTAATTGCAAGTTAATGTTCAGGATGATTTGGTGGTAAGTAGTGTATTGCAGCTAAATCAATTTGGTTTTCAGAGCAGTCAAGTAGGATAATATCAAAAGGATCTTATCTGTCATCTCACAGCAGTCTCTTCCAGCCTGAAATGTTTATGTTCATCAGATCCAAACCCCTCCAAAGAGAACACAGCCCAGTAAAACTCCACCCTGTCCTTAATGCCATAGCTGCTGGATGAGCTACAGCAAATCCTTTGTGGACAGCATTCTCTGATCTTAAGTTTTGGAATGGTGGGGAATTCACCACAGCCTTGTGCCTGTTGCTTCAGAATTACCTCACATATTTTTCATCATCCATAGCTGGAAATTATCTCAACTCAGTGTATTTTTCTGATTCCCAACCATTAGCCACACTCTGTTACTTTACTTCTTCCATCTCTGAATGAGATCAGCAGACTCTCCCTTGAAATTACTGTTTTAAAGTATTGTATTTGTCAGATATTCTTCCCCTTGCTTTCTGGTCCTCTCTTCTTATGTCCTGACATCTCTTTATCCTGATTGCCTAACAAAAAAAAGGAAAAAATCCCAAATAAACCCTAAAAAATGAATGAAAAGGAAACAAAAGCAAATGGCACAGAACAAAGTCAGTCGGAGGGAAATCTATGCTCATTAATAAGGCAAATTTTATGAAGTGTAGGACTTTTGGAGCTTTAGTTCCACAGCTCTTTAGGATTTCACACAAGACCTGGAATGTTTATGCAGTTACATCATCAGGGAGGATGAAGTGAGTTCTGAATCTGTTGCAGGAAAGAGTGGGCAAATACAGGAGTAAACTAATGGTATGTTTTGGTTTTGTCTAGAGCCAAGAACACTTTTTTCCTTCAGGGTAATTTTTTCCCTGCTGCTATAAGAATCTTCCATTCCAATGCTTTATATTCTGTCCACCAGCTTCCTCTGTATTTAGAGCAAGACTTCATTTCCTTTGCATGTTTCTTTTTTTATAAACCCCTACCAAATCCACTGAAACTTCTGAAAGGCTTCTGTTTGCTGGCTGCATCCACTTGTCTTCAGTGTTGGTATCTTTGTTTGAGAGGAGAAAATGACTGTTAGGGTAAAAGAAAATAAATATTTGTGTGTTAAGAAGAAAATGTGGGGGAGGAGAAAGCAAGCTTTGACTGCATGTATAGCCTGGCACAAATTCTCCCTTGTGTCTTGGTGCCTTTTAGTCTCTAAAGGCACCTTGATACCTACTCATTCAAATGGCTTAATTACTGTTTTTTGATTGAGGCATGGCAATACCCTGCCTTGGAGTGGGCAGTGAAGGGACACTTCAGTCCCTGCCCAGCAATTCCTGACCTTGCTTTGTGCTTGCCTCATTAGATAACTCTTTCCCATAAACATCTGTTGGGCTGGGAATGGGGGTTATTAGTTTCTCTATTTCAGTTTTCCCCACCCCCTTTCCTCTTTTGGAGGTTGTATTTTGAAGCAAAATGCCAGGCCCTGTCTGTGGCTGCAGTAGCAGCTGTGGATATGTTTGATCAGGGAGAGAGAGGAGCCCAGCCCAGATGGTTCTTTGTGCCCCATCTATTTGTTTTGGCCATGTGTGTCACAAATTGCCTTCCAGCTTGAGATCCAGGTGAAAATAAGCCTGTCTACGGGAAGCTGGTTAAAGCTTAACTGGCTTTCTGTGGTTGGCATGACTGTGTTGTAAAAATTTGCTGATGAGCAGGCAAGAAGCTGTTATTTACAGGGCTTTTAGGAGAAGAGGGGCAGTGGGCAGAGGAGATTGGGACACCATGAATAGGAATCAGTGCTTTTGGGAGGGATGTCTACCAATGGGTGGGAAGAAAACAGGCAGATTGCACAGAGTGCCACCAGCAGACCCAGTTGGACAGGGAAGCCAGGAACTGGATTTCTAAATGAACCTCTTCGGGCTAAATCCTCCCAGGCTGGCAAAGACAGCCCCTCATCTGTGTCTAACTGGGATTCCCATGGGAATCTGGAGCTTGGTGGCATGAAATGTGCTGTACTCTCACTGCCTGAGCCAAGGAGGCACCTCCAGGAGGATGCAAGCAAAAAGGACTCCAGTGTTATCTGTGGTGAGGAGGAACGAGCTGCCTAAAAATAAAACAGGGCTTCGGGGAAATGTGTTAGATGGAAAAAAGTTCAAATGTGTGGAAAGGCTGAGGCAGCTGTCAATCCTGAAAGGCCTTGTAAATCAAGACAGAGATGTGTGCCTGTGTGTGAATGTGATTTCTGGCTGTCTCAGAGTTAAAATTAACCATAGCTGGGTCACCCAAGGCAATTTCCCAAAGCCATTCCTGTCCCTTCCCTGCCTCACTGCACACAGACAAGAAAGAAGCTGCTGATGCTCAGATGTGAACAGTTGGTAGGATGGCTGGTGAAGCTTTCTTAAGGAGCTTTTTGTATTAAACATGCCCATAAACAAAACAGTGAGACTGCCATAGGGGTGAGATTAATGGGATTCATAATCCCTATAAACAGATTTGCTGAGCGCTGTATTAATGTGCAATTGTTAATTTGCCTTGCCTAATAAGTGGTCTGCACTCACATCTCTGCATTTCTGTTGCTGAGGACAGGACTTGAACAGTGCATTTCCTGCTCCTGCTGACCAGAACTGGGAAGTGCCTTGGGAATGTAGTGGTTTGCTCTTGGCTTTACCTGAGCTGCAGAGATTGGGACCCCATGCCCACCGTGAGGTGGTGCTGGCTGTGTGAACAAGTGACTACCAGAAGCAAAGCTGGAGGCAAGACAAGAAAGATTTACACAAGGTCTAAAACAATCCAAAACCAATCTAGTCCTTGTCAGATGGTGTTTTAAATATGATTAGTTAAATGACCTCAATCTCTTTTTTTTTTTTTTCTCTGTGTGGGAGGAACCAGACTGTTATTGGTGGCTTCTGTTGTGTGACCCCTTTTAAATCTGGGCAGCTCTTGGTAAGCAGACACCCCACTGAGCACGTGTGGGTTGTGTCAGAGCTGGCAGTGGCAGTGGGACATCAGATCCTACTAAACACCATGAAACCAGGTTATCTGCTGTCTGAGCCTTTGCATGAATCTCCCAGCTTTCTATGGACACGGTGTCCTGTGTCTGGGGAGAGTGAGCCAAGGGGCAGGGAAGTGACAAGAAAATTAATGCAAGCTTTTCTGCCTGGTCTGGCAGCTCTGAAGGAGTTAACCTGCCTGTTTATGTTCTCATCCCAGCTAGCTGTTAGGTGAAAAATTAATTTCTAAGTCTGGTGTACCAAGTTCACTGCTTTAATTCTGAGTTAATTCTGTCTGCATAAGTACTGGGATTATGTATCACTTACAGCAACTGCTATGTTGTGAAATGCCTTGAGGAACACCAGGAAAGGGTGGATTTTATGCCAAGGATTTTGAACTCCTGGTTTATTTGTTAGGCAGCCTGCTCCTCTGTTCCCAGATCTGTTCCTCTGGAGTGCCCTGTGTCCATGGGGACAGGAATTCCTGGAACTTCTGGGTAATTCTGCTGAGACTGGGTGCAGTGATTGACTTGTTGCTGTAGTCAATGAACCACTGGCTTTTGGACCAGTATTTGTGGATCTTACCATGCTCTGCTGGCAGTAGAGAGAAATCCATGGACTGCTAAAGGAAAAGGTTTAGGGGGTGGGTTTTTTGTTTTCTTGTTTCTGGTCCTTGGGCTTTCAAGTCCTCTAAATGCCAGCCACTTAGTTGTGAGAGTCTTAAAATATCAGAAAGTGTTTTCAGTAGGTTTTAAAGCTTTTCCCTGGAGCTACTGAGCTAGAAACAACATTACTTATTTATTTTTTCTTTGTAACATATCTGAATCCCCTTTCTGCACCTCAAAATCCCCAGGGAAAGGATTCAAAGAACAGGGCAGATACCATACACCTGCTATGGTGTGTTGAGTAGACAGGGCTGTTCAGGGAAGGTGTGAATATCTCTGGCCCTCTTCTGTCTGAACGTTGGGCTTTTGCATCCAGCCCTTTCCCAAGGATGACAAATCCACTGCTGAGTGCTTTTGGAAACACCACCCTGCCTGCTTTTCACATGCAATTCACTTCCAGGCAGCCAGCACTGAAGGGGATTTGGCAGGGTTCTGCTGAGTGCCTTTGTTGGCTCAACATATTTCCACTGCTGCTCAGGACAAAGTAAAGAGTGGCAGGATTGAATTTGTCCAATTGCCTCTATATATAGAAAGGGTAGACAAAACCAAAATGCAGCTGCTCCATAGTGGCATGAGAGGGAGACTGAGGGTGTGAACTGAGCTGCTGCTGTGCCCTCCTGGCCTTAGGGAAAGCTGAGCTGGCCATTCTGCATCCCTGGCTCTGATAGATGAGTTCTGTCCCACAGGTAGAAGTTGGCTCTGTGTACCTTCAGTGGTCTGGTTGTTTCATGCCAAAAGTGTGCTTTTTCTGGTGTCTTTCTTGGGCAGATTTCAAAATTAAGTTCTTAGCTTCCTAGAAGTGGGAATTCAGGTGATGTTTTTACTGTATTACAAACATTTCTGGGTATTTTTTTCTCCATGATTCTTAGAGAAGCACTATTTATTGGAAGGAGAGGTGAGCAAAGTGGCTGAGGATCCTGGTGTTTTATGAGTTGTCTGACAGCAAGAGAGCAGTGGACTGGTTACTGAGAGCAGAACTGGGTGACTCAGTCAATTAATAACGAAGTTGCAGTTGATTTTACCAAATTAATGGTGATCCATGGCTGTCTCTGCTGGACACTCACTAGAATGACTCTCTTCCTCTGGTTCTGGAGACCAGCCTTGAGTCACAGGCTCTCAGGGACAGCCCAAGTGAGGGAGTGTGGTCTGGGTGTGGAGGAGCCTGGCAGCCTGATGTGGTCCCTGCAGAGTAAGTGGGGATTGTACTGAGACAGCAGAAGGTGGAGGAACAGCATCCCTACAGGGACATCTCTTGCATTTGTACAAAGAGGAGGAAAACTTCATTGAGAATTTTGTTTCTGTCCAAGCCAGAGCTTAGAAACCTTCTCTAATGAACTGGGCTTCATATAAGTGCTGCTTTGAATGCACTCTGTCTTTATTGCCAGGAAAATTTCCGACAAAACAGCGTTTGAAGTAGATCAGAGCTTCATTGTATTTGTGAAACAATTGAGCTGTTGCAAGAGGAAATGACCAGAGCAAACAGCCAAGGCTTGTATCTCTGTGATGTGAATGAGCCTTTCCCTCCCCGTGCTGCAGTTCTGCCCCTCCTTGTAGGTTGTGTCTGTCAGGAATATTTGTCATCACTCTGGGCAATGTGGCCAGGCCATTTGGTGCAGTGTGTATGCTTGCCTCCCTAAAGTTTGCCAAATATTCCTCTAATTACATTCCAAGACCTGCAAGAGGAAGGTGTAAAATGGAGTTTTCCTCAATCAAACTGCGTGGCAGCAATTGGAAATGATGATGCAGTTTGACATCTGTGTAACAAGGTGCTCTGCATTCATTTTGATGCTTTGTGGAGAAATTATTTTTGTGCCTTCTCTCTGGGTCCCTGCTGTGTCTGTGAATGGCAGGGGGTTTATTATTGCAGAAGAGACAACCAGGATGTCTTTTCCTTCCTTCAGGAATCCAGCAGCATTTACTGGTACAAATCCATAGGAGAGCTGTGTAACTTCTGTTGGGAAGGCTGTGTAAAAATACTACACCAGTGTGTTGATACTATCAGCTTTTGAGATTCTCCCTTTGGGTTCTCTTGAGGTTTTTCTTCTGAGCTCTCAGTTATCCTTAATTTTCATCTTCAGCCAGAGGGAGTAGGTGATGTTGAAACAGCATCTTATGTGGCTGCTTTTCCAGCCATACTGTGTTAGTGGTATTTTGATGGCCATCTGCAGATTGGCCTGTCTGATTTGCCTTTTTAAGCATCTTAATTGACCTTAAATGCTTCTAATTTAGAAATAGCAGTAGGTGGAAGGCTCGAGGGGTTTTTGAGCCTGCCCTGAACACCAGGAGAAGCTGCCTGTTGCCTCCTCATTCACACTTTCCTACACACTCTGCTGCACTAATAATTGATTGCAGATGAATCCCTCTGATCTTCCTGCCCTGTTTATGTGCCTTCATGTCTGTGTCGTGCCAGCCAGCCTGCTCTGCCTTTAATAAAGCAACTTTGCCTGAGCAGAAAACCTTGAGACACTAGGGTTAATTTACTGGCCTGTATTATTCATTGCAGGAAAACAAATGGAGAATTTATGTTAGGGGATTTTTACGTGTCTGTGCTCGTCTACTGGTGATTTTATTTTTAACCTCAGCTGTAAACCTCTTGTGCCTAGCCCCCACCTTTTTTTTTTTTTTNGTAATCCCGTTGCTCAGAATTTGGAATCTTGTCATCAACATCCCCTGCAGTTGTGTATATTACTGCACAAATAAAATAGGAGCTGTGGCTTGAGACCTTCTGGCTTCCTGGAATTAAAGTAGAAAATCCTAATTCAGTTGCTGTTTTCCATGTTCCTAGCTCTTCACAGATCCCTTGCCCATCAACAGGCTCCCTGCCCCTTCTCTAAATGCCCTGCAGCATTAATCCATGTTCTCAGCAGGATCTGCCATTCATCATTTGGGACTCCTCACGTCTGCAATTATTTAGTCTCCTGGGTGAGGCTGTTAGGCCAGCTCAAACCTGAGCATCAGAGCCCACTGCAGTGAAGCTCAGCCTTTGGAAGGGCAGAGCAGGACAGAACCAGGTCAGGGACCAACTGGCAGCAGGTTGAAATACTGTATTTCCACTGCAGCACAGGGCTGTCTTTTCAATCTAAAGCAAGCTGCAGGTTCTCCTTGTCTTTTCTGGTCCAGCAATTGGACCTCTGCTCTTCAGAGCTGCTGTGAAATAGAAATGCTAATCCCTTTCCTTCATTGTCAGCTGCTTCATGTACTGGTTTCTTTCTCCCCTACAGGCCAGCAGCCCACAGGATCTGCGCCTCTTCTATGAGAAAAACAAGATGCTGATGCCCAAGTAAGCGTTTTTCCAGTGTCAATGTTTGTAGGCACTTGTTTACTCTGTGTTTACACCTGTCCTTGCATGCTCCTGGCTTGTCACTTGGGGAGGTGACTAAAATATTTGGCCTCTTGCCTTTCCCCTTTCCTTAAACCAGCAGTGACGTGGCCCAGAGAAAGTCTGAGAGCAGCAGAAAGCCAGGCTTGGGATGTTCTGTCTCTCTGCAGTCACTGTTGTCCTACATTGCAAAAATTCAGGACTGTTGGTGATTCCAAGAACCAGGCAGACGTCCTGTCCCACACGTGGCTGCCCTGAGGCTGGGAGCCTCTGGAAGAGCTCAGGGCAATTCTGGGACTGCTGGAGCAGCCAAACTGCAGCCTCTGCTGTAACCTGCCACACCTGACTGCAGATCACATTCCCATTTCTCACGTGGCAGGCCAGCAACTGCTTGTGTCCATCCTGCTATTAGGGAGAAATCCTATAACCTCCCTGGAAATGGACACTGCTGCAGTTTCCAAGGGGAAGAGAGCTGCTCTGGTCCCAGTGGGGTGTATGTTACCTCTCTGCTCAGTGCTGTGATTTGTCAGGGTATTTTGGTTTTGTTGCTGTGGTCTTTCCTTTTGATCTCGGAGCTTTTAAAGCAGAAGCTCATGCCTGCCCTGAAAACCTCAGCCTGGTACAGAGAAAGGACTGGAGTTCCAGATTATATATCTAAAATCTAGATGGCCTTTTTTAACCAGAAAGTTAGCTCCCAGTTGGCAGAGCTGCTAATGCAGCCACATATGCAGGAAGTTCATTGGGTTGCTGTATATGGATTTTTCTTTTCCCTTATCAGCTCAGACAGCTCCAAGAGATAACTGGAAGGAACTATCATGAAGCTGCAGCTCTTATCAATGATTTGTGATAGGCAGTTAATTTCCCTTTTTAAGTACTTCCTTTTTTGATTTGAGGAGAAGGGACTAATTTCTACCAGGATTATCTCTGGGGCACCTGGATTGAACCAGAGGATGTGATGGAGTAAAACACCTGAAAAGAAGCAATTTAAAGCAAAAATACCACTGCACAGTTGGAGCCAGTCTGTGTGAGCAGAAAGTAGAGCTTCTGTTTTTCCTACATAGCCCAAAACATGGCTGCTCACGTTTGAGGTTGTCCCTCTTACTAAATGAGAAATTAATCCATAAAACTTTGTGAGTTTTCTTGTGTCAGTCCCACTGCCCTGCTGTTGTTTGGCTCATAGTGCAGGCGAGGGGAGAAATAAAAACTCAGCTGTAAGAGGAGAGCATGCCTGTTCTTGTAGGGATTAATCCTCCTTTGAGTCCTTCACACAGTCTGCATTTGCCATTTTCACTTCTCTGCACTTCTGAACTACCAAATTCTTCCAGAATTCAGATCCAAGCCAATTGTTTTTGTCACTGTGGAAGTCAGATCTGAACTGGCCTTTGTGTAAATGGCAATTGCCTCTTCCCAAAGTCAGTTTTTCTTTTTAACATGGGCTGCAATCTGTGCTATTCCTGAGTAAACATGAATAAACTGCTTGAGAGCCCTGCCAGCACAGGATGAAACACAAAACTACTCCAGAGACCTCCTTTTCAGACTGCAGCAGTGCCAGGATTTTGGTTTCATTTTCCTTGGGGCTATGCAGGCTGGCACACACTTCCTTGCCATGGCCAGGGAAAGTGTTTTGGCTTGGGAATGGGGTGGGGAAGCAGTCCCTGCCTGCCCTGCTGCTGCTGCCAGGTGAGGAGATGCTGTTCTGAGCATTCTGGGGAGCTCATGGCAGGAGAAGCCCAAAGGCCTCCCAATTTTAATAGTGCTGATCTAAATCATTACCATTCATTGTGCTGGTTTGCATGGCAAAGTACACCCCAGATCATGGGGGCAAGGAGGCAGAGTTGTTGCTTATGTTTAAAAAGGTGGCCTTAGAAAATAATACTGAAGGGTAGCAAAGCTTGATGCTTCAGACATGGGAGGTAAGAGGAGACAAACAGGCTTTTAATCTGCTCCCTCTTCATCTGTGCTGTGCCATCTGAAGTCCATGAGTTGATGTACCAGCTTCTTGGCTTTAAAACCATACCAAGGCTAAAGTCATAGCTGGGAAGTGGGCTCATTTTGGATGAGAGCTTTGTGTGGCACAGATAAATAAATGATGATGATAACACTGCAGGGCTGCAGGACTCCAGCATTAATGCATTTTTCAGGAGGCTGCTTGCTGTGGTGTCTTTGGGTTATTCCATGACACACTGTGCTTCCAAGGGACACCTCTTTTGATGGGAGGCTCAACCTCACAGTCTTTACTGCATCCCTTCCAGGGCCCTGGTGGCCTCCTGTGTCAACCTGAGAAGGTGCACAAAACCGTTCTGGTGTCAGGGATGGAAAAGCAACTTCTCCAGTACAAACAAGGATGAGGGATGCTTGCCATCATTCTCTGTTCTTGGAATCGCTGGGTTCAAATTCCTGCCCCAGCAAGGCCTAGGGCTTCATGGAAAAATAACTGGGTGATTCTGAAATGTGTAAACACATACCTTGCCTCTCATCTCCTGTTTCACTGAACTGACTGTGATAGTGCTAGCTATAGCACCCTTTTCCCCCCCACACTATTTTTGGGCTAGCTTCTGTTTTACCCCTGTCTGTGGCTGGGTGTGTTGGTGGAGATGGTGTAGGAAGGGTTTTTCTCCCAGCATTGGTCAGGCTTGGCCTGAGGGCAGAGAATGATGCCAGAGCCACGTGCAGAGCCACTGAGAGCTAAAATTACTGTGCTGGGCACACATGTCATTACCTCAGCTGACCCAGCGTGGGGAGAGGGGAAAGGCTGGCAGAGCATGGGGGCCACGCTGGGACCAGCCATGATAAACTGAGTTAATACTGAGAGGAGCTGCAGCCACCCACGCTGCACTGGGAGAGCTCTGCCCCAGCCCAAAGCCCCCAGCAGCACTTCTGGGGATGGAGGGAAGTCAGCAGAGCTGAATCCACTTATGCAAGAGCTGAACTCTGCTTTTCCCAGCCTTAATCCATTCATTTATTCCCTGCATTTTTCAATCTACAGGGGTTATGAAGAGCTGCCCTGGCCTCTTCCCCATCTGCTTGTGGGCTGAGGGAGAGCTCAGTGCTTTACCAGCTCTTTTGTGTTGCAAAGGCTGTTGAAAAGAATATTTTCTTCCTGACTATGCTGAAAAGCGGGGTAATAACTGCACAAATTTTAGCTTGCTGAGGTGACAGTTGCTCACGTCTTAGTGGGCTTCAATTAATATATGCTGTATATCAAGGAAGCAAATAGACAAAGGTTACTTGCTAGTATCACATGAGCTGCAGTGAGAAATAAATGCCTTAATAAAATGGTAGTAATTGGTGATACATTTCACCACCAGTGTCTTAATTGGAAGCTTCCCCTTGGAAACTGCTTTGTTCTAGTGATCTTATTCCCATTAGAGCAAGTAGGAGTGATTTTATTTATTGTGTGTGAAATACTGCAAGTGGAATGGGCTTAGCTGAGAACCAGAGGGATGACACTGTGAAGGGAAGGATCTGGAGGTGCTCATGGGAGAGGCCACTAAAGCAAAATTAGCTGTAGCCTGCACAATAGCAGTGGGGAGTGGAAGCCAGGGATGCAAAAGAGAGACATTTGTGCTCAGCCTCCCTCCAGTGAGCTCCTGGTGTTCCTGGCCCAGCAGGCACGGAGTGAGTTTGCATTTTGCCAGTTGCCTTCCTGAATATGTAAAAGCAGTTTAAGTAGACCGCAAGCCTCTCTTACTTAGCTTTTGTTTTCAACCCTAGCATCCCCAGGGAGACATCAAGCCACCTGAGGCAGCTCCTGCTGGGCCTTCTGCAGCGGAACCATAAGGACCGCATGGACTTCGGTAAGGCTTCCTTCCAGTTTGGGCTCTGCTCCCTGTCTCTGTGTCTTCTGGCACTGCACAAGCCTCTCTGCTTTTGGCTGGTGCTAGGGGAAGCATCCAGACACCTGGATTTCACCTGTGCCTGGAGGGTTGAATAATCTTGGGGGTTTTAGTTTATGTGCTGGAAAGGTCAGTGCTGATTTCAGTACAATTTTGTAAACCAAGGAGACATGGCACACCTTCAGCATGTGTTTGTTACTTGCATTCCCTGCCCTGGATTCTGCTTTTATGATCTCTCTGAGCTGTGGTTAAGTGTGCTACTAGGTGAAATGTGTCTTGTGGTATCTGTGCTTTTCTGTCACAGTTCCTTCCCAGATCTGCAAGCTGCACTCATTTACTGAACAATCCAGTCACTACCCTCTGCTTCTCAGGGTTTGCTGTGATAATCTGAGCCAGGAGATGTAACTGCTTGCAGACCCTTATCTCTTTCTCCAGCTTCTGTGGAAGGCAGCCTTGGTCCTTCTCAGGGCTCAAGCTGGCAGTCTCCAAGCCTTTGTCTCAGTCTTCTAACTTGGCTGACATGAGGATTTCCTTTTTTGTCTTAATTTCTTCTAAACTGAGATCAATCATTGTGAGCCCTGTGGTTCTGACTTGGCAGCATCTTACAGATGTTTTAGCTGAGCTCAAAGGTCTGGAGAACCTCCTAGAAAAGTCATGCCCTAGAGCAAAGCAGACAGAGGTGCAGCCTTTCCTTGAGTCCCTGAAAGGACCAGGTCATCTAAAGGCAAACATATGCTGTGTGTGTTCAGGATGCTGCTTTTTAGTCAGACTTGGGGTAAAATAGTTTGAGATTTCTGGGTTTGAGGGTTGGTTTTCTGCTGGGTTTTTGTCTGCTTGTCTGCTTAGGTGGGTTGTTTCCTGCTGGGCAGCACATGATAGCTGATGAAGAGGAATTGTTTTGCACCCTTCTGTTATTCTTTTGGATTAGAGATGCCAGGAAAGCCTTTCTGGGGATGGTCAGCTGGGTAAGCAAGTGTGGATTAACTGAGGCTGATCATAGTTATCCAGTGATGAATGCAGAGGACTGGTTACTGTAGTGTACAAGTGAGAGAGTGAGCCTTTTGAAAAGGAGTTGTTGAAGCTCCTGACAGACTGGCTTGGGTAGAATCACCTGGCAGGGTTATTCCCTGCAGATCTTTTATCTGGGCTGTGGATCTCTACCTCCTCTATGATGCTGCTGTGCATTTCAAAAGAAGGTATCTTTGAGGTTCTTGATTCCCTGCTGTCAGAAATGGTCTGGCAAACCTTTTTAGCCCACATAAGCTGTTTTTGTACCTCTTGGGATTAGAGTGCATGAGTCCATATGTAACACTTGGAAATTTGAGGTAGTAGATTTTGATACCACTCTGGGTAACAGCACATCTTGCAGTATTGAGATTATTCCTGTCCTTAATCAAGTACTTATCAATAAATTGGCTTGTCCCCAGAGGAGAGAGTTTCCTGCTGCTCCTTGTTCCCTGAGACCCTCTGCCTGGAGATGTCACAGTGACCTCCACAGAGCTCCCCCAGAGCTCAGTTGAGTCACACACCAACTCATCAGCTTGAAACTTCATTTACTTGTTTTGTGTCCCAGCTGATGTTCTGCCAGGAACTGATGTTCTCTGCAATCTCAAGATTATCTAGAGGAAAACCAGGAGGGTTTCAAGTTGCAAGTTTCCTGCTGATGATTACAAGCTGGGTTGTTTGAATTTTGCTTTGCAAGCACAGCTAATAAGCAGTTTGGAGTGAGGAGGGGGAAAAGTGAAAGAAATCATTTCCACCCCCTCAGTTGAGTCAGCTTGGCTGAGGGATGGTACCCTCCTCTAGAGCAGCAGGCTGAAAAAGAAGCAGGAAACCCCAGCAGCTGAGCAGCTCCCACAGGATGGGGATGTTCTCCATCCACAGCAGATCTAATCTGTGGGATGCCAGCTTTCCCTGCCAAAGATTTCCATTCCTTGTCTTGGGGTAAGCTCCAGAACCACTGCACTCTGGCTGCAGGACCCTGGCATGGCAGTGGTGAGGAGGGGCTGGGCAGAGAGGGATTGTTTAAGGTTAAAAAGCAGACAAACAAAAACCCAGTTACTAATTTCTGGAAAGCTCAGTCACCAAAGAGAAGCTGTTTATAGAAGAAGTTTGTAAACCTTGGGTGTTGCAACAGGAAATCCATTCTGGGAAAGAAGCTGGAGCTCAGTAATTGGTGTTGATCCATGGCTGACGCTCCCAAAAGGCTGAGTTGCTGATGGTGATAGGAGAGGGCTCTGGCACAGAGCTGCAGTGAGTCAGAGATGGAGCTGGGAGAAGTGGCTACTTGTGAGGACAGGCAAGCATGTAGAGAGTGTTCAGCAAGCCAGGACAGAAGCTTTTCTTGGCCTGGATCTTTAGAATAAATTCCCATAACGTGGGGAAGAAGCAGCAGTTGTGTTTTATGTGAAAGGGAGGGAGTTCTGGGCTGTGGTTCTGGAGTGGCTGATTAAAAATGCATTTCTGCCCTCAGTGCATGATGGTTTGGGTCTCTGTGTCATGGTAGATCACTCAGTGGAAGTCTTTTTGTCCATCATTCTTCTTTGGTGGAGTGAGTGGCAGTGCAGTGTGATAAATACAGCTTCCCTGGATCCCTACAGTTGGAGTGATTCACCATCCTGGGATCCAGGGATCCAATTAATTTCCCATCCTTTGTTCATGAGCAGATCCTGCATCCCATTTCCAGCCTGTGTTCTTGACCACTTCTGTATGCAGCCAGAGTCAGCCAGCTTCCATGGTTGCATGGAAAAATCACTGTTTAACACTGTAACTTCCTCTGCTTTAGCTGCTTTGTAAACTCCTTACAGTGGTTTTCTTTCACTGAGTCATTGTTCTTGATTTTTTTCAGATGAATTTTTCCATCACCCATTCTTGGATGCAAGTGCCTCTATGAAAAAATGTAAGTACTGCATTTTTGATTACAACTCTTTTTGAACCATGACCTTACTTCCTTTGCTGCTAGTTCAAAAGGAAAGAAAAATCCTGCTTTGTGTTTCCTTAGTTATTTAGGCAGGGGTTCAGTGTTTGTTACTGTGTCATGTCCAGATTTTGACATCAAAATGTATTTAATTTTACTGACTTGTCTTCAAAGGGATAATCAGGGGGATATTTAGAAACCTAAAGTAGAAGCAAATGTAGCTTTGAAATGTATTCAGCTGCTTTGTGTGAAGTGCTTGGCCAGTGGGGTGCTTGTAGGTGCACAGGATTCTGCATCATGGTCTTGCTTTTCATCCTCAGCTGTAGGACCATTCAGGACAGTGAATGGTGGACACTGGCACTCTTGGCCCTGCTTGCCTGGTTGGCTGTGCAAAAGCCAAATTTCGTGGTTACCAAATCTCATTTCATCATTTACATCAAAGTTCTTGATACACCTTGTTTTAGAAGGGTTGCATTTGGTACTTTGTGAGAGCTGACCAAAACAAAGACACATTTCCTTTGCAAGTTCTCTCTTCCTCCTTTTGATTCAAAACTTTGGAAAAGTCGCAACCACATGTATTATGGTTCAGAGGTTTGTTTTCAGTGGAAAACAATTCAGAATTGCTCCTAGTGTGTGAGGCCTCACTGTTCTCTGGCCAGGAGACTCGAGTTAGTGGAATTGTGTATGGTTGTCTTCTCTGGAGGGATTCTCCTGGACATTTAATCTCCTGAGTAAATGATAGCACCAAGAATCCTCATCAGTGACTAATTTAGGGTGCCCAGTACAAAGTCTTGGAGGAAACATGTCCAGCACAAAGCCAGTTTCCCTCTTGGATGTGTGCCATGGGTGGACACTCCTTGTCTGACATCCACATCACCCCTGCCACTCTCTTGCTTTCCTGCTGCCAGAGCAGGACTGTTGAATTGTCCCTGATGAGATTTTACCTGTGCACTCAGGTGATCGTCCTGCGGGCAAGAAAAGACGCTTCTGGTTTAGGGGAGCTTTCAAAGCAGCCAGGGCCCTAAAGCCAGCTGTGCCAGCAGGATGTGGGGCCAGCCCTGGAGCACGGGGCAGGAAAGGACTCTGGCCCTACAGGGCTGCTCCTAAGCCAGCCCAGCTCCTGGCACCTGCTGTCCTGCTGTGTGGGAAAAGCCCTTTGGAGTCTGATCCCCCTGTGGGCAGAAGATCTTCCCCTCAGGATGTTCTTGCATGCCCACCACCTCACCTCCTGCCTCCAGCTGTCCCACTGCTTCACTGGCCAGGGGAGCAGAAAACCCCAGAGAAACGGGAGAGGGTTCTCCTGACCTGGCCCCAGTTTCCAACTTGTGCACAACTGCTGTGCAGGAACCAGAGGTGCCATTATGAGCAGGAGGCTGTAGCTCTGCCTTTGCCCCCAGCTGCACCAAGGTTGATGGTGTGGGGTCAAGGACCAAGAAAAAAAGCACCTTTACAGGCAGGAAGGGCCTATGTAAACCCCAGACCTCTCTGTCACCCTGCTGATCCTCACCTCCGGACGTATGTGCACAGCCTGGAGTCCTCCCCAGGCAGGGGAGACTGCTACTGGGTTTGAAGACATGGGAGAAATATCAACCCATTGCTGGAGATGTCCAAGTTGTGGTGCACAGAAATCTGCTAGTGAAGGACAGAGTTTTGTAGTCTGCTGTGAGGTCTCTGCTACTGCCAGACGCCAGTGATGGATTAGAGCCTCTGGGAAGTGTGGTGAAGAGCCTGGAGGAGAAAGGCTGCCTGTGGTCCTTTTGATTTCTGAATGGGAGAGAGAAGAGCCAGTGTGTCAGCAAAGGTCAGGTTATGGTGATCTCCATAAGAAAAGCTCACCTGAGGTGCATGGAATGCTGTCCAGCATGGCACTGGGCTTGGCCCTTGCACAGCTGTGGCTCAAGTGTGTCTTGGCAAGGCTGCAGTTCTCACAGGTTGGCTCCCCTGACTCTGTTCAGAGCCAGGGTGAGTCCAAAACCTTGCTGTGCTTCTTCATCTCAGCCTGTGGCTCAGCATCACGAGAAGAAGAGCAGCATCTGAACCACGATGGTCGTGCTCAGACTGAATTAGAGCCCTCAGGCCTGCAGTGGAGACCTGGGGGAGGAACAGTGTGCCTTGTCTTCTTGCTCTCCTTGAGAGCTGATAATTAGCTACCACTGACTAAGTCATTCACATCAGAGTTTTTTTAATATGATGTAATTTTGTAATTCTGTAAAACTGATGAGTCCTCAAATATAGATCATTCTCCAGGTGGATAATTTTGAAGCTGCTAAGGCAAGGGGATCCCCCTTGCTGAAATACATTTGCATGTTTTTTGAGATGCTTCAGCAAAATCAACATTTCTTTCAAAAATCTTTCAATAAGGCATTTCTGACAAGCACCTCTTCTTCACTGCTCTTTTGAGGGATGATTATTTTCATCTGCCTCCTCTCATCTCCCTCCCTGGAGAGTGGGTTCAGGGTCCTTGGGCTTTATTAACGAAGATGATGTACTTTATTTATTTTTGTTTGTTTACTTATAATTTATTTTATATTGTGGGCTTTGTACCTGTGACTAAACGTGTACTTTAGATGTGTAAAAATTTATTAATAAAGTCTTCAAAAATGCTGTGTCTAGTCAGACTGTCGTCTGTCTGCAGCCAGGTCTGATCAGCATGAGGTCGGGCCGTGTGTTACAGTAATAACACATGAGGAGGCATAATTATAGATGCTTGTGCAAGCCTTCTCTCAGTAAACACTTTGTAATTGGTACCCGTGCAGAATATTTTGGAGGTTTTTCTGCTCCTGCCTTTAATGAATGAGGAGCTGCTGCCTCCTTGACTCTGAGTTAAGGGAGTGTGGAAGGTGAGCAGTTGTGGTTCAGAAGTGCACGGGTGGTGCAGTGTCTGAAAGGCCTGTCAGGCTTAGCTAGACTTCTGACATCTTTATAATCTTACTCTGCATTAAGTACTCAGGTGAAAACTTGCAAGAAATCCCCATGACTTCTGCCTATAAAAGATTTCAATGCTGCAGACTTTTAAACTCCAAAAAGCAACTTATTTGGGCAAGTCCTTTCAGACTTTGCACTCAAACTTTATTGCCTTGTCAGAGATTGCAATTAAAGAACTTTTTGATGAGTGGTTTTAATTGAATCCAGATAAGTGCATCTCCCCAGTGTATGTAGAACTCAGATTCCAAATAAAGCTTTTCTATAAAACTTGAGGGTTGGATATTTTTAGGACAACTGAGCCCCTGGTAGGATGATGTGTCAGGAGTTATTTTTGCAAGTATAGGATCCAGTATCAGGATCCACACAGCTGGAGCACAGGCTTGCCTTTGTGGCTCCCAGCTCTCCCACTTTGAAACCAGTTGGCATTGGTTGCACAATGTGCAGGATGACTGTTCTGTTGCTGGAGCAAGTTGGAGAGGACAATTATGAAAACAGACTTATTTACATTACAATTACAATCCAGCAATTTCTGGATCTGGGTGGGGGCCTACAGTTCATGTTAACATTCCCCACATTCAGACTCAACTGAAAACATGATGAGCCAAGTGTTTGCACCCTTTTTAATTTTGAACTGGGAGTGCCTGGGTGTGTGGAGGAGATGGAAGCAGGCGTCTTGCTTTCAAGCTGGCCTACATGGCTGACACCAGAAAATGCCCCAGCAGGGATGTGGAGGTCAGAGAGGGTTTGTCAGAGCCAAACCTCATGGTTCTGCATGCTTCAAAGTCTGTTTGGAGTGTCAGGACCTTCTGAGTTGGAGCTCACAGCATTACAGTGTGAATTTGGGGAGTTCAAAGGGATTGAAATAAGAGCAGTGATTAATAGAGGCTGTATCTAAAGGAGTGCTCCATGCAGCTGAGTTTGAGTTTCAGATAATAATGGCAAAGCCTGCCAGCTTGTCTTCCCTCCTGATTAATGAAAAGCTGTCTGAAGCAAATAGTCAAAAATAGGAAAGTCTCAATTCCAGCCAGGTTTAAATCAATAATCACAGAACCAAAACAGACTGGAGGGGACCTTGTGAGAGAATTGGAATGACTCTAACGAAAATGCTAATTCCAGGAAAAATGAATGGTGATGCAAGTCTTGCAGCAAGCATGTGTGGATACAGTAGAGAATTCACTTACCTTATTTTAACAGCACCCTTCCATAACAGGAAGGGCTGTCTGTACATGGGTGAATTGTTCTGTAGCAGCTGGCAGGATAAATAGGGGGGGGAGGCCTTATTCCCTCATTAAATCTGTAGGGAAGGTCCTAGGGATTGCTCTGCAGGCTCTGGGGGAGGACTGTGGGGATCAAAAGCAGTGTGATAGAGGCAGGACAGAGCTCTCCATTCTGCAGGCAAGTTCTCAGGCCTCTGTGTGTGTTCCCTGAGCCATGGGGAGGGGAAGCAGCTGTGCTGGCTGTGGGCAGAGTTGCTCTCCATGCCAAGCCCCTGACCGACCTCCCAGAACACCCATCCTCAGGATCCCTCCATCCCTGCTGCTGTACAGGAGCCAGGGCAGTGTGTTCCAGCAGCACAGCCCATCAAGGGCTCTAAATCTAGTGCAGAGTAGATGCAGAAGCTAAAATGTGTGTCCAGCTCCCCACAGCCATCCCACTGTGGATTCCTATGTGTTAACATTGCCAAAGGCTGGAGGAGATCACTGTGACCCTGCTTAAACTGTTAAAATGGTCAGTTACTTACATTAAAATATACATTTTAAGTCTACACTGCTTTGGCTTCTCTCTCCTGTTGCTGGATCTTGTTACATCTCTCTCAGATTGAGGAATTCAGTGTCTCAGTGACTGCTCTCTTTGTGATAAAAGACTCTGGTCTGGTCATCCTTTAACCTTCTTTGATAGGCTGCATGGAAAGACTTGCTAAAACCTTTTAATAAAAGGCATATTTTCCCATTCTTTTGTCATTGGAACACTGTTTCAACAGTTAATTGCAGAGAGATGGACTTTCATTTTTCTAGCCTGTTGAATAGAGTAAGTGCTTTGTAGTATCTAATGGGATTAATGACAGGGGTAGTTTTACTTCAGACAGAAGCATGCTCCTCCTAGGTGTTATTAATCTGGCTTGTATTAGGTATGGAGTCATTAGCACAGGTACTGTAAAAGCAGAAATTTGATAGAAGGTGCTAATTCTCTGCCAGCATAATGGAAATGCAGCAAAGTGTTCCTCTCCTCAATTAAGCATTGTCTCTGATCTCTATCTTAACTCATTCAAATACCAAAATGGTTCCAGTGTAAAATCTGACTTCAGGCTGCCTTGAAGTGGGGATTTTGGGTTCTTCTGTGCTGTTCAGTCCTGTGCAGGTGAACTGGGGAATTTGAACCACTAAATACTTCAAAGTCCTTTGAAGAGCCATTGTTACCTTTGACTGTCTCTCTGCTTGGCTGAGCTGAGCTCCACTTTTATTTACTGAACCTCACTTGCATAAGTCATTGGAGTTAAATATTCTTTTCTCCTGTGATGCCTTAATCATCTTTTCTGCCTGAAGGTCAGTGCTAACCAGGCCTTTCAGTGTAAGCTTTAGGCTTCTGTCAGGGTTACAAAGGCCAGTGCAACAATGAGGTGAATAAAATTGGCAGTTCCTATACAGAACAATAAAACATGAAGGGCAGGGATGCAGGGATTGCCTGTTCTGTGGAAGCAATTCCTGTACAAAGATATTAAATGACCAAAACATGTTTAACTTGCAGATGTGACCAGGTTGAGCTATAGGAAGCAAGGCACTATTTCCTTGAGGAAACCCCCTTGAGGGTTTTTGGTTGGGTTTTGGGTTTTTGCTAGGAACATGTGGCCTGGGATGCCCGAGTGGCTGTTTGGACAGCAAACACATAGGCTTTGAGTAGGCATGTGTTTAACTTGGCACAGGCCTCCCAGTATTTGATGTGTGTGTGCCAAGCCATGAGGTCTCACGAAGAAGAATCTGTGAGGGTATGGTCCAGCTCTTGGCTTCTGCCCCAGACATGAGCAACTCAGTTCACTTTTCTGTTCCTCTTCCCCTGCATTTGCAAAGATGCTTTGGAGGCTCTTTAGGGCAAAAAACATCTTGCTGCTTGGGTAGGTCAGCTGTTGAATGGGCATCTGACCTTTGTCAGGAGTTCTGAGACCTGTGAGAGAGTGGATGGATGTGAATCACATAACTGAACAGAATGCTGATTTTCTTTTCTTCTCCTTTAATTGACCACATATGATAAATGAGATGCATGATGGTGCATGAGATAAACCTGATGGGAAAAGAAGAAGACTTTTTATTATTGCTGGATCTTGGTTTAACTGCTTCTTTTGGTTTTGTCTTTTGCTGGTTTTAGCTGCTTCCGTGCCAATGCCTTCTTACCCCAGTTCTGGCTCTGGTAGTTCCTCCAGCAGCTCATCCACTTCCCACTTGGCATCACCTCCTGTAAGTACAGCTCAGAGGATGGACTGTGTGTGTTAATGGTTCCCCTGCTGGTGTCTTTAAATGAGGTCTCTGCTTTTGCCCTCTCCTGGTGCAAGTCACTGTATGCTGTAGTTCTGGCTGGGCTTGGTGCAGGGTTCTCTCCAGTTCAGAGTTTGGATCCTGAAGGTTGGCTTGCTATCCCCAGGACATATTTCAGCGTGCCATTGCCTTGTTGGATAAAAAGCCTTTATGAAGGAAGTTGGTATGAACGACACTAGCTTGTCTTGGCAGAGATGGGAAGCTCCTTGGAACCCAAACCAGTTGCTAATTCAGGGTGTAGCTTTGCTTCCTTGGCTGCAGGTTCTGTGTTTTCAAGCAAGGCTCTGCAGCCTGACAGGATATCCACCTCCTTCTGACCAGCATGCCCAGGCACCACAGAGGGACATTCAGCAAAGCTGTTTGCTCAGACCAGACCTGCCACAGTCCAGTGGTCTTGTGAAAGATGATCTGAACTGATGGGTTTTCTCTCTGGTTACCCAAAATGGTGAAAACTTTTCTGGAGGGCAGAATATTAAGTGACCAGTGAGGTGACATTCCTCCAGCTCGCTGAACTGAAAGCTTGTTTTTGAAGGCTCTTGGTGAAAGCTGCCTTTGACTTTGAACTCAGGAATGCTGGTGGTGTGATTGGCAAGGGAAGGGAGAAGGATGGGATTTTTTCCTCCCTGGCATGACTGCTTTTTTGCTCTGAGCTTCCCTGGGGCAAAGTATCTCAATTTGGTGTGTAAAAGGCTGAGGGACACCAGCAGAAGTTGATGTAGGTGCTCATGATGTGAGCTGGACTGAGAGGACAGGTCTGCTCCCCTCTGAATGTTTCATAATGTGTCCCTGAGAGCTTTCTCCCTGCAGCCTGAAGCAGAGGGTGCTTGGCTGAGGCCCTCCTGGCCATAAGACTGCAGGAATGAGCAGATGGTGTGAAAAGCAGACTCACTCTCCTGAGCTTTCCTGCTCTGGGAAGCTGAAGGATGGCACAGAATCACTGCCAGACTGGGAGGGGGTCCCATGTTAGAGGTTTGCTGCACCTGTCCTGCTCTGTCTTTGGGGATTTTGCTGATGGACGTGGGCTCAGTCTGGGAAAAATGCCACGTCTGCAGGGCAGAGTTTGCAGATTGGGTGGAAAAGAGACAACTTTGACAGCTGGAAAATTCCTGCTGCCTGTATGAACTGCATGTACAGTGGGAGGGAATCCCCACTGGTGCAGCAGGAGAGTCTCTGGAGGGTGAGCAAGGTCTTAATGAGGCCCAAGTGAAAGCTGCTTCAAGTCTTTGTCAGGCTGGAAATGCATTAGGATAAAGATTGTGATCTGCTCCGTGGGCAGTTCAGCTGCCTTAAAGCTTTCTAAAACCATCCAGCCTCCTCCATCTGTCTGCACTGTGAGGGGATTGTGGGGCTATTCATCATCTAGCTGAAGGAAGCAGGAAAATGGGACCTTTTAGGGACTATCCTGCCTCTGACAGCTGTGAGCTGTTTATCTGCTGAAAGTTCAGTCTCTTTTGGCCTTTCTTTAGCTCCTTAGCAGCAGTACAGCAAAACAGGGTGGTCTTAAAAGTTCAGGAGCACTTATCTGTATATTATCAAGTGCTGCAAAAGCACAAATAGAGACCAGATGGTTCTGTATTTAAGAACAAAACAGAAAACGCATAACCCTAAAGAACAACCAAAAGTACCTCTGAAAGTTCCTCTCATGTTCCCAGGCATGCTAAAGTGAGCAGGTAGCAAATGCATGGTTGATCCAGAAAGCCTCAGCAGAGGGATGCAATACCTCAGGTGAATTTTTCTTATCAGTGGAGCATCAGACCCACTGGGAGTATGTTCTGTGTAACAAAAGATGCTCTGTTCTGACAGGGACATAAAAGGCCGTTCCTTTTCAGCAAACTGAACAGCTGCTTCTGGCAAACCATCAGCCCTGGTTCATCAGCAAAATGTTGTTTGTAGCCTTGTACAGCTCAGTTTAAAGGATGGAGCAGAGGGATGGAGTGGCTGTGCTGAAGGCAGTGTTTGTTTTCTCCTTGAATTAGCAGTCCCTTGGAGAGATGCAGCAGCAGCTGCAGGAGAAGGCGCTGGCATCTCCTACCCAGGATTCTCCCGGGTTCCTGCACAGATCCAAGGACTCTGCAGGAAGCAGCAGCAAGAATTCCTCCTGTGACACAGATGACTTTGTCATGGTCCCAGCACAGTTCTCAAGTAAGGTGGTTTCTGAAAATGTAGGTGTTCTCAGCAGAGGGGGATGTGGATGTTAAGAATTGATACTGGAAAGTTGAAAGAGTGATTAAACTTGTCTGTTTTGACTGAATAGCAGGAATGGTTTTGCTTTCAAGCTGGCAGAGACATCTGGCTCACTGGCTAGTTTCATAGATATTTTGTAATTACCTTTAAAGACAGGATTTGAGAGCAATGATTACTTGAGGACCTCAATAAGAGATTGAACCTGGAAATCCAACTGGAAAAGAAGATAAATAGGCTCACAGGGAAAAGTGTCTCTCTCACAGAAGCTTTTACCATGTTATCCTGTCTCCAGTTTCACTCAGCATCACAGTCCAAGACAGGATTTCAGCCAGCAAGCTGGATTTTACACTTGAAAAAAATCCCTGAGAAAAACTAAAATATGTTGTTTTTTCTTCAAACACTCTAAATTTCATTTTAGGACCTTTATGTGTTTATACTTTGATAGGACTTGTGGAAAATACAGATGTACATAGAACCAGGGCCTCAGTTCAGCCACATGTCTAAATATGTCCATGCACAAGTCCTTACTTAACCAGCAGAAGGACTTTGTTCAGCCTTGCCCATATGTGTGATGCTTTGCTGAGTTGGAACTCGGTGATAAATGCTGTGATTCCTCCTTTCACAGTTGCACCACCTGTATTAAAACAGGAATTTGGAGGGGTAGAATAATCTCTGGAAGATCTCTGCAATCCTTATGATAAGGAGGAGCTTGTGTTTTCCCTGGAATAAGAGGTGGGACCAGTACACACTTGCCTGGTGCTGGTCATGTTCTCAGTGTTCAGGTGTTTGTTCTGGATCCAGCTGCCTGCTCATTTGGCTGCCCTGGATTTTTGGCACAGAGGGCAGGGATGTTCCAAAGCTCTACAAACAGCCTGTGCCACTTTTACACAGCAGCCAGTGACCTGCACTGAGTGGACATGGACCTGTTGCCCCAAATGATTGTCAGGTTTTTTGTAGGACTTGCTTTCACCCTAAATTTTCCAAAACTTCAGGGTATAAGGATCAGCAGCATCCACCACAAGCTTCAGCTTCAGCCCACATGTATTTTGCAAAACACTGACTTCAGGAACAACTCAGCAGGACTTGGAGGAGCAGGAAATTCTACACCAACTCTCAATTGCTATGAATGTATAAAGACTTCTAAGAAAATTATCGTTGATTAATCTGTTTCTGCACTTCCTTGTCCCTCAGGTGATTTAACTGCTGAGGCTGCAGGAGGGAAACCAATCCAGGACAGCTTGATGTACAGTGGGTAAGACCACCAAGGCAACTGAGATTGTCCAGCCACTGGAGCCTACTGGGAGTTTGGGACTGTGGGGTTCTGATGGATGGGAGGGAAGATGTTCCTGAGTTAACCTTTTTTTCAGGGATGTCACCTGCCTGGTTCTGACCATTTTCAGCTTTCTGTGGAGGGGGCAGCATGACAATCCCCAGAGCTCCCACAGCTGAGGTGCTGGGCAGACACAGCTCTGTTGCTGTGCTTTGTGGGAGGGAAACAGGGCTGGGTCCCAGGCTCTGACAGCTGGGTTCATTCTGTTTTCCTCAGGAGTTCCCTGGTGACTTCAGCAGGCTTGGAAAGCCAGGGAAGGACACCATCTCCATCACCCCCATACAGCAGCTCTCCAAGCCCATCTGGGTAAGAAAAACTGTTTGGTGGTGTCTGTGCAACACTGAATGATTGAACTCCCATTGACTTCCAGGGGGGATTTTACTGCTGTTGGTGTGCTGGGCAAGATCCACATCTCTCCTCTTAATTAAAGGGTGACAAGAAACACCCAGGAGAAACTCCCCAGCCTTGGGCACTGATCAATCCCAGGTACTGAGCTGGTCTCTCCCTCTTCTGGCTCTCAGGAGGGGCTGGGAGAGAATGCAGGAGAGCTGGAATTAACTCTGTTCCCTGAGGGGGCAGGGATTGCTCTTAAGCAGAAGGGAAATGGATTCCACTGGTACTTATGTGCTGCTCATCCCCCCAGTGCTCAGCCCTCAGAGGTGGGGAGAATTCCAGCTAAAGACCCTTGTTTCTAATACATGCACTGAATTAGAGCACAGCACTTCATCCAAGGCTGAGGTTATGATGGACTTGAGTTACTGGATGAACGTGGGGGAGTGGTGCTCATCTCCCCTTGCTGTTGAAGGACAGATGAGGGCCTGCTTAGTTGTTTGTGGTTTGTTGAAAAGCTCCTTGCACTGTGTCTCTGTAAAGTTATTCTGATACTGGACCTTGTTTACTAACGGGGGATGCAGGGGTAGGAGGAACATGTGCAAACAGGTGTGGTCATGGGTTTAATTCTAACTAAACCAGTAGCTCTAAACTCAGTTTTGGCCTTTAGAGGTGTTGTAGGTGCCAGCTGCCCACACATAACAGCACCAGCTGCACAGTGGGGCCAGACACTTTTGTGTTCTGAAGGTGTTAATGGTCTGTGGAAGATGATCCCCTTGACTCTGGGCCCTGAAGCTTTAGGGTACATGCTTGGCTTGCAGGGAACTGTTGGTGTTGCTTCCCATCTTGTTCTTGCCTGCTGGGGAAGCAGGACAGCTTTCATCTTCTGTTCTGTCAATATGGCACCTGTCAGGGGAGGACAGTTGAAGGGGATTTCACACTGAGAGATGGATGACCCTAAAGTCTTTTCTAAGAAGAAAATATAGTCCCAGGCTGTGTGTTGAACACATTTGTCACATAAGCAGAGCCCAGAAAATGACAAAGCATAGCCTCAAAGCATACAAAGTGAACAGAGAATAATATAGCTCAGAGCCTCGCTGACGTGATCAGATTAATTGGCAAGCGTGTACCACAGTGTGGAGTTTAATTGCATGAGGCTTCTTATGCCATCACCTGCTAAGCTTTTTAACAGCTTATTCCTTAACTGATTCCTTTGCATTCTGGAGATCAGTCTCTATTAAAGGATTTGGCCTTGCTTCTGGGCAGCACTGAGGGGAAATTCATGGAAGTTCACTACAAATGCTGCCCAATTCCCACTGTTCACCAAACTGGCCTCATTGTCTTCTACTGGATCCCAAGGTGGCCAGTCAGTGCCAGAGGCTTTGGTCTAAACATGTTTCCACTCTCACTGCCTTTCCTGCTCATTCCCAGCAGCTTCTGTGGAGCAGATGCCAAACCCTCTAGGGCTACTTCCCACTTTTCTCTCTGCCTTGAAGTAACACTGAAAAGTTCATTTCTGTGCTGTTCAGGATGGGGGGTAAGGCATCAGTAATGAAAGCTTGGAGCAGTCACTCTGAGTCCAGAGGATAAAGCGTGGTCTTTGACCTGTCCCCTGGCAGTGCTCTGCACTGGTGCCACCCAGGTGTGCCCTTACTGGATTTCAGTGCCCTTCCCTCTAGATGGCATGAGACCTGTTGGTTCAGCACTTGGCTGCACTGGTGCAAAGCACTCCTGGTTTTCCCTCTGCCTGCTCACTTGGAAGCAGCAGTTCTCCCTCCTGTGTGTGGCTCCAGGCTAGCAGGCAATGCTGGCTGCTCTCCAACTGGGACAGAAAGCAAGGGCTGTTTCAGAGTGGCCAGCAGTGGCTTTTCCACAGGATGTCATGGTACACTCTAGGACAACTCTTCTTGCTCTTAATTAAGAGATTAAGGACTGGGCAGAATTAAAATATGCTGGTGGTTGATCCTTCTTTTAATTATTTTTTTTTAACATTTCCTTGAAGATACTTAGTAAATCTAATGAAAGGTAATTTCTTGGTTCTACCCCACAATAATAGAATTAATACTGTTTTCAAAGAGCTTTTAATTCCTGCCAAGTAATTAAACTCCCTGTCTCAGCTTTATCTCTTGGGCTTTGCAGATTTATGGTCAATTGCATTCTTTAGGGCTTGAGGCCAGTTAGCAGGTTTAGTGTATGTCACCTCATTTGGATCATTTCCTTTGCAACTTGCACCATGTGAAGGAAATAAGGACTTGATAGAACTCTTGGGGAGAGGGAGGATCCTTTTACCCAAGAACTTCTTTTCTGATAAAGAATTTTACCAGCTAGAAAAGATAGCATTTGAAATATATGTTCAGAGTGAGTACAAGGTTTCACATGAACCTTCAGATTTCTTGGTTAAAGCTTTGTTTGATTTAGCTCTGTCACAACACCGTGTTTTATACTCATGGAAGGCAGAGACAGCAAAGCCTCACCTTTTTACTGAGCCACTGGAAACCTTGAATGCCTTTATTTTATTGTGTGTCAGTGAAGAATCAAGGCATCCATGCTGCCTCTTGGAGACAGGCAGGAAATTAAGAGTCTGTTTTCTTGGTGGAAGAAATAAGAGCACACAAGGAAAAAGATATGGAACTTTAAAAAGTTGAGAGAGGAGTGAAAAGATAGGAATCATTTGATCATCCAGCCTTGATGAAAGATCTCTTCCAGTTATTTGGCTCTCTTGTGATGGAGGAGTGTCTTCAGATGCACTATGTTGAGATCTGCAGACACTTTCCTGCAGGTCAGCTTTGTTCAGTGCTGTCACCATAAACCACAGGATGCTACGACCTTCCTCAAAACAGAAGTTGTGGTGATGGGATGCTTTGAACTGCCAAATAAGTCACAAACTCTTCTTTCTTCCCCTGAGTCGTGTGTGTTCTTACTGAATTGAATCTATCCTTTCCTCTCATGTAAAATATTTCCATTCCAAGTGTTAGACCCCAAGAAGTGATGCTTCCAGCTTGTCAGGGGCAGACCCAGGTGTGTGTCCTTGACTGATCAGGGAGACTGCAGAAGCCTTCATTACCAATAAGGTCTTCCTGTAATTGTTCAACATCCCCACAATTGGTGTTGGCACTTGTAAATAGCATTGCCATGGCAGTTAATCCTAGAATTCTGGGGCCTTTGGGAAAAGACTTTAGACAGTACTTAGTTAAATGTGTTATTTGCATGGGTTTTGTGCAGCATGGTTCGTGTGTAGCCTGGTGTGGACAGGCCAAGAGTAACCTGGGGGAACAGGTATCAGACATGAGCCAATTAACCTGCTTGGGTGGAAGGAGCCTGAAATTTGCAGAATGGACCTGTCCACATTTTGTGTGTGTGGTATTCTATCTTGCCCTTGATGGGTGTATAGATCCCAGCTCCTGTCCCTCAATTTTATTTTCTCCACCCTGCAGTTAACTTGCCAATGCTCTGATCTCCACCACTGCATTCCCTTCGTGGTGTGAGACTTCCACGGGGATGCCGTGGCTGCAGCAGCGCCTGTGCATGAGTCAGTCACAGGCAGCTCTTGTCAGCAGAGTCTGTGCTGGTGTCCTTTGTGAGCCACGGCTGTTCAGCCCCTGCTCAGAGCTGTCTGCTTGGCTGTGGATCTGAGCTGCTGGAAACTAGGCCAGCCATGGCCTGAAATAGCAGGGCTCTGCTTTTCCTGGAGGGAGTGGTGCGCTTGGGTGTGCATTTTACCAGCAGGCAGTGGGTGGGAATGGTGCTGCAGGAAAGGTGGCTGCTGTCAGGAGATGTGTGGTGCCACTTCCCTTTGATATGGCTTTGAAGCAGCTCCTGGTGCAAACCCACGGCCCCCGAGCAGCCCAGGGGACGCTCCCTGCGTGCAGCTGCTCCGTGAAGATACAATCTCCAATTAGCTGGTGGAAGGCCCAGCCCTCACAGGAGGTTGTCTCTGTGTGTCTCCTCTGCACAGGCGGCCAGGGCAGTTTTCCAGCAGCAAGTACGGACACTCGGTGCCCATCCCAGTCCCCACACAAATCCACAACTACCGGCGCATCGAGCAGAACCTGCAGTCTCCCAACCCTTACTCCCAGTCCTCTCCCCGGTAAGTGCTGGGGCTGGGAGGAGGGGATCTGAAAACAAACTGCTTTACTCTTTGCTCTCTGTACCTCTATGAGTTTCCCTCTGTGTAAGGCTCTCCCCCTTGCCGTAGGGAGCCACTGATGTGTGTTTTGGGGTGTTTTTGTGGTGGTGTTGGGATTTATTTGTTAGCACTCTAAATTTTGCCTGTGTGCTTTTATGTGAGAAAGCTCCTGTCAGCTCAGAGTGAAGACTGAGCCACTTTGGGTCTGACAGCTTTTCCCATGCCAGCTATGGATTGAGTGTCCAAGTGCCCAAGCAGAGAGAACCATCCATCTGGCAGATGCCTTTATAAAAGGAAAATTTGAGATAAACAACTGAAATGGATGGGGCTACAGAACCTACCTGACTTTACCTTAATTGGTTCCTGTAGCCAGTCATGCCATAGATGATGTGTTGTGCACGAGTTGCATATTAATGTGGTTATGCAGCCAGGACTGAGTAAATCATGAGCAATTTATGCCTGTGAGGCAGAGCATGTTTTCTGAAGGCTGTCAGGAAGACCCTGACGCCAAGTCTGCAGCAGTCAGCTGACCTCAGTGCAGAAGTAATGCCTGGTACATCCAAGACATGCAGGGTTTCTGTCTCTTCTCATGTATGATTTCTGGTTGGCAGCAGCAGCCCAGGTCATGGACTGATGGGAAGGAGATCAGTACAGGATCTTAAGGAGCCTCTGCAGCAGGGGCACTCAAATAGAAGTGTCTAAAAGGTGCCGTGTCTTTTTTTGGATGAGTTGTGTTGGTATCTGGATTAGTTTAAGTTTAGATTTTGAAAGTAGGGTAATACCTACGTCAGCCTAAGTTTGGGCTTCAGCCAGCCTAATTCAGGATAAAGCTTATTTGAAGTAGAGACACAATATGCTGATATTGATCAGGGATAGGGATTAGCAGAAGGATTGGTGCCACTGTTACTTTAATGCTGTTTTATGCTCACTTCCTTGAGTGTGTGGCAGGTTTTGTGGTAAACTCTGTCCTGTTTCCTACGTGCCTTGTGTTTTAGACAGCAAAACTTGTGGACACTGTTGGGTTTGGACCTCACAAGAGTCCTCGTTATCCCTGTGAGGTGTAAAGAGAGAGCTCTGGAGAAGGTGCTGTGCCAACCCCAGAGCTGGTGATGGGCTGCTGGGCTGGGGCTCACAGCCCACAGCTACAGTCAGGGAGCAAACTGCTGTGTTCTGCTCTGTTTAGTCACCACTGTGTAATGCTGAGATTGGCATGTCCCTGCACAGGAACTCGAGGAATGGGCCCAATCAGGGTGACTCACAGGCTGCTTTTAGCATCCTCTCAGCATCTCTGGCGTCATGTTTTTTCTGCCCCAGGAAGCCATACTTATCTCTGGCCATCACTTCCTCTAATCAGCAGGTTCAGTAGACACCCTTCAGGAATGGCAGGAGAGGAGTCCACCAGGCATTTATTCAGTGTGTGATTCCACTTTTCCATCAGGTGTATCAAGCTGAGCACTGCTGCTGAGTGCCGAGTCACGTTTGCTGGGTCATTTGATCACAAGCCTTGACAGTACACCTTGGTGTCTGAGCAATGTCCCCCTGTCACCTGACTGGCTGCTGTGTGCTGTGGAAGGTGGCATGCTTGTGGACAGATGTGTGGCTTGGTGAGGTGCTAATTAGGTGTGTGTGCCTCTGGCCACATCACCTGTCCTGCTGGTCTGCTGCCTCACCCCCGGTCTCTTAGGGTGGCATTGGACATTCCACATCTTCCAGCAGCAGCAGTCACCTGGTGGTTTTCTTCTGCAGGTTCCTGATAGGTAAAATTCTGCCTTCTGCATGGTTCATGATCTGGAGAATTAAAAACATGGGAGGGCAATACTTTCTGCCACTGAATATCTAGGTATCTTCTCACCTTTCTCCTTGGAAATTCATTTTGCTTCAGGGCCAGGCACTTGATGAGCATTAGCCTCTGAATCTGGAGCAACCTGAAGAGAAGTGATTTTTAGGTTAAAATTTTCAAGTATTTCCTTTTTTTCCAAGCATGTGATTATAGCATGGATTTACCTGGCTGCAGAATGTGGTAACACATTGAATAGGGGCAGGGAGGGTGGCAGATCAACTACTCAACCATCTCAACTGCTGAAATAGATATATTTTTTTAAAATGTATTTATTTTCTGAATTGTGGCACAAAGTGAAATATACACCCAGAAGTGTTGTTGAGTAGATTTAGTGACAGTTCAACAGGATGATTCTGCCATTCCTGGCACTGCTGAAACCCATACCCTTTGTTCCTTCTGTTCAGATACATGGGGACAGCTAAATGCAGCATCCCTGGCAGAGGAGGCAGGATACCTTAGTGACAGCATCTTTCAGTGGCTCAAGCATGGAGGGGTTTTTCTCAGCAGTCATTGATTCCTGTCCAGAAAATCACCTACTGGTTGAGACTAATGTTCTTTCAACAAGAGAAAAAATGCTTCCAAATTGCGAATTGAATGAAGAACTTGATGAAAAGACTGAGTTCTCATACAGAGGAGTGTCATGGGAATCTTGGTGAAGGAGCCTGCAGAGACAGAATGCCATTGCAATTTCGGTTGTGTGTTCTTAATGATGGTGAAAAGATTAACATATTGAGAAATAGTTAATTAATATGCAATAATCCCATCTCTTTCCAGACTGATGGTGTGGATGTACTCACTTTCCCACTAGTTTCCTCTTCTGTTTCATTTTAGCACTGAGTAATACTCAAGGTTCCTGCATGTGTGGGCTTTACAAGTTAATTTTAACTTGCTAAGCTGAGGCTCCACAAGGAGTTGAAGTTGTTTAGACAGGCAATTCTGACTGTCCAGCCCAAAAACCTAGATTCCTCTGGGTAGTATGAAGTGTTTCAGATCTGACAGCCACACACTGCTGTGTTCTGCTGTTTTGCTCTGTAACTCCTGATTTGAGTCCAAGCTCTGTTGCAGAGCAGTGGCTTGGCACTCTTTCCCTCAGCACTGAGCACAGAGCTTTCTGCCTAAAGGCTGCTCTGACTGAAGGGCAAGTGGCTCAGCACAGGAGGCACACTTGAAAAAAGCCCTCTCTGGGCATTCTAGAGACACTGCCTACAATAAACATCTTGGCCATGGCAAGATAGGAAACTCTGCCTTGTTCAGGATTGATGCAGATACCTGAAAGCATCTAAAGTGTCTCTGAAAAATGACTGGTCCTGCCTTACAGCTAAGCTAACCTTCATTGTTATTTTCATTTATTTGAATTGAAACTCTCGAGAACAAGGATTATCATTTTCATCTGTTTTGCTGTAGTCCCAGAACAGTGGGATTTTGATCCAGGATGAACAGCCATGAAGCTGTGCTTTTGTGGGTGTAGCTGTGTGTGTGTTGGGTGATGCTGTTCTCCTTCCTCTTCTGTTCTGGCTCTGGAGTGACCTGTGTGCTGCTCTTGTTTTCTCCAAGGTCTGGTACGGTCCGGAGGTCCAGCAGTACGAGTCCTCTTGGTTTTCCCAAAACTGGTGCTTCCCCTCCTTATCCTGGAGAGCATGGATCTGTGCCCAGCACTAAAAAGCTCTCCTTTGGTGGTGCCAAGCCGTTTATGCCATCACCACAAGGTAAGATGTCAGCTGGCATATTGCTGTCCTAATAAAACCATTTGCCTCTTTCCCGTGAAGAGGGGGGTTTTGACCAGCTGTAGCTGCCAGGTAGTGGAGAGTTCAGACTGTTGTGTTCCCCTGTGGTTCTTCTCCACAGATTATTTGACAAGTGTTTTGGCCTCAGTAAAACGGAGAGAAAAATACCTGTTAGCCCCAGGAGAGGCAAGCTTTGCTTTGGTGCCTGCATCAAACATTTTGCTGCCCTCAGAAGAGGGCCTCTGTAAGTGCAAAGTATCTTTTTACTGGCTTGGGTTGGGGTGAGAACAAATGTCAGCCAATTAGCATAAAAGCAAAATTCTGACCAGCTTTGAAAGGCCTTGAACTTCCAGACTGAAAAGTTTTGACTGAGTATCTGGTAGCCTGATCTAGATGCTAACAAGCAATTCAAGTGGAAAGGGACAAGAGAAACCCCAATGTGCAATGGATGCAATTTGCTGTTTTCTGTAAAAAAACAGGCTGATATAATGAGCTGTTCTATATCCCTGGTGTCTCCAAACCTGTATTTATTAGTCTGTGCTGATGGGGGAACACAGAATATTCATATTCTATTCCTCTGAACTAACATCATTGCAAAGTCAAACTAAAACTTGCTAAACTAATACCAGGCAGAGCTTTTTTTACCTCCTTTTACAGGAGTTGAGGATCTTCTCACCACACAGTTAGGGCTGAGAAGATGGAAGAGATAACTGGCATCTTTCTATAAACAGGTGGTGCATAGTGCTGTTCTTGCCTGTGGAACCTTAATACTGAATGAACTTCTTTTTATTGCATTCTCTCACAGTTGGAACAATCCCAGAGCAGCCCAGCCAGACTGTTATCCCATCTTCTCTTGGAGCAGAAGTGAGAAGCCGTGTTCCTATTGCCGGTGTGTTGGTCCTTGCCTTCCTTCATTATTCCTATGGATAAAGGCAGAACTGCAGTCTCAGGGCATTCTAGGTTGGGTTGGTTGCTTCAGCAGCTTCTGTGGGTGCTTGGCCAGCCAGGATCTCTGTGTGCTGGTGGGAGTTGGGGCTGATTCATTCACATCCTGTCAGCCAGCATCTTCCAGTGCTGACAGACCTTGTGTTGCAAAAACTAAAATTTGGGACTTCGAAGCCAGTGGATTGAATGAAGGAAAAGCAAATAAAACCTCCAATACCCCCTCTGCTAAGGGGCTTGTTTGATGTGTAGTTTCTTTGCTGCTGAGCTCTGACAGCCAGGGTCTGTTTCTCTGAAAGGGCAGCAGTGAAGAAAAGAAGCTGCCCTTCTGTTTCACTCTTGTTCATATCCCATCCTCCCACAGACTCAAAACCCAACCAAGCAGTGCTGTGGCTCTGTTCAGTACCATGCTTAGCCCTAGGAGGTTTTGATCTGCAGCTGTTTGAGCCGTGGATCCTGGGTTCAGGCTGTCTCTCTGTGTCAGAAGCAGGCAGTGATGTGCCTTGTCACTCTGTGCCCTCCAGGTTCCTCAGCACCCGAGCAGTCTCCTCGAGGGATGGGCTCCCGGCTCCACAGTGCTCCCAACCTGTCGGATTTGCATTCCTGCAGGCAGAAGATAACCAAGCAGCACTCTGATCCTCTTGTTGCTCACTTTGGTCATAGCCCAGTCAGCCAGCCTCTGCAGATCCATGGCTTGCAGCACTGCCGGCAGCTCCGATCCTCCCCAAAACTCTCTGAGTTCATGCAGAGGAGCCCTTTGCCAACCATAATGGGCTCCCCTACAAAGGTATGCCCAGGGCTCTGCTTTTGGGCCTCTCACACCTTGATCTTCTGGGTGATTTGGGGATGAGCTGCTGCATGAGCAGATAACTCTGGCCTGGGTTTATCAGGACGTGCTCCTGTTCTGTGAGGGCAGTGCAGTGATCTGTGTGGAATGGGGTGGTGTCCTACTTACTGTGGGCAGCTCTCCCCTGGCAGCAGCACTCAGCAGCTGAGCAGAGCCTGGGGTTGGGAGCAGGCAGGGAAGGAGCTGCCCTGATGGCTGGAGTGTCTGGCTGGTGGGGACACAGTGACCCAGCTCTGATGCAAGTGTGTGTCCAGCAGGAATCCCCAGCAGAGCCAGCCCCAGCCAGTGACAGCCCTGTGCCTCATGGGGAGCAGGCACTGAGACAGTGTTTGCTCTGCTTACAAATTCTCAGCAGTTTGTTGTCCTTTTGTTTTAGTCTTTCTGGGATTAGGGACAAATAACTGTTCAGACTGGGATTTCTACCTTTATTTCAGGCAGGTTGTTAAACAGTTTAATTTTGATAAACTAATGGGGACCCAGAGGAGCTTTCCTCCTTCTTTTTAAATACAGATCTCTGTTCTTTCTGTTCTTCTTAGGCTGTGTCCCCATTTGAGTTTCCCAAAACCCCAAGTTCCCAGAATCTCCTCACCCTCTTGGCCCATCAGGGGGTCATGATGACTCCGACACGGAACAAGACCTTGCCAGACCTGAAGGAGATGGGTCATTTCCACTGCCAGCAGACTGGGTTGGGATTGAGGCCTGTGGAAGAGATCAAGGGCAGGTGAGCTGCAGTCTGCTTCATACAGTGGTGCTTCACTCCTCAATACAGGACAGATGGGGCAAATTTCAAACCCCAGCTAATGCTGAAGTTGTAGTGAAGCATCTGTAAACATTGTGTGGTTATCTGGTATCACCTTTGGATTGCAAACAGGTATGGTGCAGACTTCAAAAGTCTTCCTCTGCAGGGGCAGAGCATGGCCTGGATTTTTTAAAATGAAAGATTGTCTGCAGCTTCACATCGTATTTAGTGTGCAATTTCATCAAGTGGGAATGCAGGATTTTGGTACCAGACAAGCAATTGCTGAGATGCTTGGCTTGCTCTCTGTGGGGCCTGTCATGGAGGAGAGGCTGTTCTGGGTGTTCCTCCTCCATCAAACAGTGGCACTGGTCTCCAGAAGAGAGATCTGTTGGAAAGCCACGTGCTGGCTGTCATGAGCACTGCAGGATAGAAAGTCACTCAGGTGCTGCTGTTAAGTTTTCTTATGTGCCTCTCTGCACACTGCAGCTTTCCCCAGTGTTCTGGAGGAGTCCTCTGATATTAATTTTCATCCCTTTCAACAAAAACAAATTGTGTTGTATTAATGCAATGAGAACCTTCATTACTGCAGTTAGTCATGACAGTTTTGTGCTTTCTACAAGCAGCAGGAGGTGCTTCAGATGCTCTGTTGAAAGAGTGGCTCTTTCAGCTCCAGACTGTTTATTGTGTAGTGTTAAGTGGCTGTGGACCAGGAATGGCACAAAGAAGTGAAGTTAGCTGACACCTTGCACCTGTTGACCTTCAGCATCATGTTGTTTGTGCTCTTTTTAGATCTCTGAGCACAGGCAGGCTCACTGACCTGCTTCTGAAGGCAGCCTTTGGGGCACAGATCTCGGAAGCTGGCAGCAGTGACAGCCTGAACAACGAGAAGCCAATGGAAATTGCAGGTAGGTGGGGAGGCCAGGCAGATCTGGCAGGGTGCCCTGGGCTGGGCTTTGCCTACACCCCTCCTGCAGATGGGAGGCTGCTTTGCCAGTGCCTCTTGACAAAGGAAGCGAGTGCCGTGTGTGAGGGGCTTGCTTTCCCCTGCTCTGTGGGCTGTGTGTGCTGTGGAGCTGCTGGACAGTGGTGTGATTTTTGTAGGCAGGGCTTCCTCTTTCGGCCCCTTGTGAGTGTGATAAGCTGTGGCAGTGGTGGCTTGGTGCCAGGCGGCTCCAGTGTGAATGGCTCTGCAGGGGTGGGTGCTCTGGGCCTGCAGGTCAGGCAGCGAGGAGGGAGAGCAGCTGCAGCAGTGGCTGATGCTGCCCAGGCTCTGCCCTGTGCCCGTGTTGCTGGGGATGCCTCACTGGCTGTGCTGGAACCCACCGTGTCCCAGGAGAGTCTGCAGGAGGCACCCGCTGGGCGAGGCCCCGTGCTCTGAGTGACCTTCCTGTAACGCCAGTCTGCACCTTTCAACTGTCTCCCCAGCTCCCTCAGGTGCTTACGGAGGGACCCTGCACTCTGGTGCCCGGGCTGGGGGCTCTGCCAGCCCATCCCCAGTGATTTTTACTGTCGGATCCCCTCCCAGTGGAACAACCCCCCCACAGACCACGAGGACCAGGATGTTTTCAGGTAAAGGGCCGATACCTGCCTGTTCCAGTGGGAATGCCTGGGGGCAGAGAGATGTGTTGCATTTCTTGCTGCAGGGCACTGGTGATGGCAGAAGGCTGCTCAGAGCTATCTGTAGAGCTCAGCTGATCTCAGCACCTTAGAGGTTCTTGTGCTGGCTCCTGCCAACCCCAGTTATTGCTGCTACTGTTTGCACTGGCATTAGTGCCAGAGTGGTTTTCCAGTACTGTAAGAGACAGGCAAACTTTTACTTTATTGCTCTCTGCTTCAGGAATAGTGCTGCAGCTGTTCACAGACTCACTGTTGCTGAGAGGTCAAAAAATGTAAAGATTGTGTTGTGTTCTGCTTGTTCTCCCTGTCTGGGTTTTGGATGAGCTATAGAAGATGAGCGTGACTATCCGTGCCCAACAATTTCGGTGCACAAGGATTGTTGGGAAAGGGCCAGGATGGCAAAACCATTAGAGGTGTTATTCTCTGAGCTGCTTAGGTAGGAGATGGGGAAATGCACTCCTGCTTGACAGATACTCCTTGTAAGACACCAGTGCTCTGGCCTCGTCAGCCAGCAGTTTGAGGCTGTGGTAATTGGCCCTTTTGGGATAGAGTGTCTGGGAGTTGGAGTCTATGTTCAGTTTACGAAAATATTTGGGCACATTTTGATTTGCATATTTGGCTTGTTTGGTTTTTGTCTTGGCTGTTCCTCATCTGAATGTGTTTGACTCTGCTGTTCTCAATTACTGCAGGGAAAGGTTGGATGTGACCATGAATAAGCTGCTTGACTGGGATGGGGGGACGTGTGGGCTCAGTTCCTGTGTATAACTTGCATTTCCATCCTAACTAAAACCACTCATGTCTTTGCCTTTGCAATTCTTTCTCTGTCTCATTTATTTGGAGGGTGAGCTTTAAGACTCTTAGAAACTGTGTAAGGGGCCTGTAGCACAGGGGGGTTACTGTCCTGACTACAGCCTCCAGCTACTACTGCAACGTGATGGATAAAGGATTCAGACTTCCTGTGTTGCTTTTCAGGGATAAAAGCAATCTGGATGCAGATCCAAGCACCAGATTTTAGCAGGTTGATACTCGGGTGCTCAAGGGTCTGCCCAACAGTCAGGATGTCAGATGGGAGGCCTGGAAGAGGAGGCAGTTGAAAGTGAACCTGCAGCACACACACAGAGTTAGGTCAAGGTGACCAAAGCAATGCTGCAGGACAAGCTTTGTTTATTAGGCCTGTGCAGGAACTCCTGTTGTAGTTAATGCACAAAGTTAATGGTAGAAAGGGGAGATTTGCAAGCTGAAACTTTTCACCCCAAGTGCTTGGACAAGCCATGAGTAAGGACAGTACTAAAGGCAGAGCCTTTCTGTGAGTCATCATAACAATTTCTGCAAACAGCTTCTTGGAATTACAGGGCATCCAGAATGTGATGTTGTAGGTCCTCTCCTCTCCTGTCTCTGAGAGAACTGGAAATACTCTGCCTGTCTTTGATGATCCACTTTGAAGCTTTGAAGCATTGATGCCAACAGGGAGAGAGCTTTGAGAGGAAAGGAGGCTGTGCCTCTCTGCAGATCAGTTGTGCATTATTACATTGCTGAGCCTTTAGAAGGCAGGGTAGGGCAGTAAATTAAACTTGTGGTTAGAGAGAAACATCTTCCTCCAAAGGACCAGTGAGAGTGGAGAATACCACCTTGGTAGAATTAGCAGGGTGTTGGAGCATTGGGGTATTGGCATCTCCCATCAGATGGAATGTTTTCCTTTGTGGCAGTGTGCCAGGGCTAGGAAGCCCTCTGGAAGTGGTGAATGTATTGTGAATACTCAGACAAAATCTCCTTTGTGCTCCTAGGGTGGGTTCAGTGGTCAAGAAGGGGAAAAGCTGATGGGGAGGGAATTGATGTGGGATGAACAGCACACCTACAGGGTCTCCTGGGGTTAGGGTGTTATCTTAGCTGGTCACTCATTCTCTGCCCAGCCTCTTTATTTATAAAGAGGGGAAAGCAAAAGTGCAGGGCCTTTAATGGAAAACTCTCCTGGCTTGCATACAGGGTGTTCTAGAACCATCACTTATCAGAGTGCTCATTCAGTACAGTGATAGCAAAAAGGCAGGGAGCCAGGTTTCAAACTGTGCTGCTCCATGGTGGGGAAGTTGGCTATGACAGTGCATGATAAAGATCAGCCCAAGATACTGTGGCAGGATTCAGAGGGTTTAGCCAAAAAAAGGGAAAAGACTTTCTTCTGAATTGTCTCCATAAATGTTCGTCGTTCTGGAAGGTGCTTTAAATCTGCCTGAGCTTGTGAGCTGGTCTGCCTGAGTCACTGAGGAGCTTCTGGTGGGGAGTGCTTATTCTGCATTCAGAGTCCTTGCATCTTCCTCCAAAGTACCTCTTGCTGGCTCCTGTCAGATGCAGGATCCTGAATCCTGCAGAATTCTCTCTCCTGCATGAGGAATGTCTACCTGGCTTGCTATAAATACCTCCAGTTAATTCCTTTGTCTGTTCTTCTTCGCAGTGGGGTCTTCCAGCTCTCTCAGTTCTGGAGGCTCCTTCAGCGGGAGGCACTTGGCAGTGGGAGCTGCTGGGGAGGCCCTGGAGGGCCCCTCGAGTCTCCGGTACACTTTTGCTGATCCCATCACTGCCAACCTGGAAGGTGCTGTCACCTTTGAGGCACCTGAGCTGCCCGAAGAGACACTCATGGAGGTGGGTATATCCCAGGGGCAAAGGACAGGGGAATAAGAGTAAAGCAAATCCACACAACTCCATGCTTGTAGTCAAGAGGGTTGCTTCCAAAGATGGAGCAAACAAGAGAGCAAGTTCCAAGAGAGCCAGGCCAGTGAAGTGTTCAGGAAGCCCAGGGCATATTTAGCACCAAGCCCTTTAGTCCATGTAACAGCACATGGCTGGGATTTAAATTCCCTATTTCCAAAGCTGAAATTGCAGGTTGGAAGATCAGTTATCCAATGCACTCTGTATTAAGGGCCTCTGAAGCAAACCTGCCTGCTTTGGGCCTCACCTTTTTTCAAAAGGCTCAGCATTAGTCCTGGCTGACCTGAGAATGTGAGTAGCTCAGTGTGTCAGGTGCCTGCCTGGTGCACTTGGGGAGTTGGCACTGATATGGTCTCTGTTGAAAGGATCTGAAAACAAAGTAAACCTGACACTTCTGTTCCTGCTGGGGGCAGGGGGACGTCGTGTTCTGAACCAGATTGTGGAGCTGAAAGGCTGCCAGGCTCCCCTTCTCTGCAGGCTGAAGCAGAGCAAATGCTGTTATAGCTGAGATATATTTGAAATGTAGGTCAGGCTGCCCATTTGCAGTGGAGGTGGGAGGCAGATTCAGTCACACTTTAAGCTCTGATTGTGATACCTGCTTGGGCTCTCTGGGACTGGAGAAGGCTCTTTGTGTCTGACACTTGTTGGTGCTGCTGAAAACCCCAAGATACCAAGAGAGATATGTACACATTGTTTTAAGGATGTGGGTTTGCTCTTTTACTTGAGGTGTTCTATTGAGCTCATTTTTTCTGTCAGCTTTGCATGGGATTGCATTTGTGGGCTTCATTACCTGCAAAGCCACAGGGCAAAGGCTTCCAGCAATGATATGATCACAACAGCAGTCAGTTTAACTGAGCATCCTACCTGTGTGAGGTGACAGGAGTTTGGGGCCCTGCCAGCTGCCACCACTTCAGATTCTGGTCTGAAGAGAAGTGTCCTAAGGAAGGATCAGTTGCTGTTGGAATAGCACTTGGCTTCCCTGGCTGTAATGAGTCATTTGGCTTCGGTCTCATTTCTGCTGAGCACAGTGATCCATTTGCATGTCACAAAACTTTCACAGCAGATTTTAAGACCCTTTTGTGTTCTGTGGAGTTGGCCAGAATGCAAACCTGGCAGGTTTTCTGATTTCTGCTCATCTTTCAGGGCACTGAAGTATTACTGTTTAAGTGCCCTTGTTTATCTTGAGCAGCTCTGTTGTGTTCAGATGGGTGGCTCTTCATCTTTTGTAAAAGTTCCTTGAGGTGCAGACAAGTCATATTGGAGGCTGGGGTTTAGTTTCTTTTTGCAGTGCTGTAAAAACAAAATACAGAGATGGCTACAGAAGACTTGTGATGGCAAATGAGGCCATAAAAGCCAGCAGAGTTAACAGAAGCTGACTGCAGGCAGAGGAAGGACTGCCTGTTGGTTAGAGATAGGGGGCTGAGACCTGCAAGATCTCAGCAGCTTCCTGCTCTGCCACAAACTTCTTGTATGACTTGGTAATTACTTAATCTCCAAGTTCCTCCTCTGCTTTTAAAGAAAATTGGGGACGATGGAGATAACACTTCCTCACCATACTGGACTGTCCAGGTAGCAAGGTAGTGGGAGGAGAGATTCATATTCCAGATAGGCAAAGCTGCCTGAGCAGCCAAGTGCCTGAGCCAGTGAAGGAAAGAAAGAAGCTCTCAGATCTTGAGCATGGGGGTTTTCTGGTAAATTCATGTAGGAAACATCCTTACTAGCCCCCTCTGAGAGAACTGAGCCAGTGAGTTGTTGAAGACCAGGTTACCCACTTCTCAGCAGACAGTACAAACAATGAAGTTGGCATCTGACCCAGGCAGCAATTCACTTTGCAGACCCACAAACATTCAGCTTTTCCACAAATGCTAACTTCCCAGAACTGGTTGCAGTGACTTAGGCAATGCAGCTTCCCAGAAATGGGATAATCCCCTTTGATCTGTAATAGCAGAGGAAAAACTGCTCTGAAATGACCACAACAGTTGGTGTGAGCACTTCCCTCACCAGCTGGACAGGAGTTGCAGATGAAAGGTTGTTCTTGCTGTCTCCTCAGAGAACCTCACCCAGGGCTCACTGCACTGAGCTGGGAGGGGATGAAGGCTGGGATGTAGGGTGGGAGACACTTTGTTGGCATTTTTATGTGATGTAGGAGGTTTTCACTCTCATGAAATCCACATTGGCATTGCTGTAATGGGAACAAGAGCTGGGCTTATGGTGCAGGTGGCTCTCCCCCTTCCTGGCTGACTTCTGAAAGAATCCCACAGAGCTGGGATGCTCCTTGGGAAGGGAGCTTGCAATTTTAGAGTAAGTCTCACCAGCTTCTCCAGGGAATTGTCTAGAAATTTCTGGCCTGGAGCTGTTGTTTGCTGCTGTTACTGTGGAAGAGGAACTGATGCTGACTCCAGGCTGAGTTTGGGCCAAAGCAGGGATGTGAGGGGGTCTGGGGGTGAGGTGTTGTTCCTGTGAGCTGGGGTGGGTTGCTGGCACAGCTCAGGTGAGCAGCTCTCCCTGTAACCCCCCCTTGGCATCCCTTCAACAGCAAGAGCACACGGACATCCTGCGCAGCCTGCGCTTCACGCTGGCCTTCGTGCACTACGTGATGGAGATCGCTGCTCTCAAGGGCAGCTCCAGTGACATGGGCAGCTCGGTGACATCTGAGTACCAGCTCCAGGAGAGCGTGGTGGCCGACCAGATCAGCCTGCTGAGCCGGGAGTGGAGGTAAGGATGGGCAGAGCTGCCCAGCTCCCAGGGCTTCTGTCGCTCCCTCCCACCCCACACATCCTTGTGGGCCCACAGAGCTGCTGTCACTCTGATCTGTCTGCTTTCTTTGCAGCTATGCAGAGCAGCTCGTGCTGTACCTGAAAGTGGCAGAACTTCTGTCCTCGGGGCTGCAGATGGCCATAGAGCAGATCAAAGCTGGCAAGCTGTGCCTCTCCTCCACTGTCAAGCAAGGTAAGGGGCTGCTGCACTCATGGGAGAAAGGGCTCACCTGGAATGGAACTTTTAAAAGTGTCACAAAGGGTATGGAGGCGGTGGAGTGAGTGTGAACTTCCCCAGGGTGGTGGGGCTCATTTGTGACTGTCCCCTTGTGCAGCTGGATCTTTATTCACCTTCCTCTCTTCACATTGACTTTATGTCTCAGAGCTATTGTCGTGCTCCTGTGAGACTCTTCAGCACTAATTGTGAGGGGGGATGTATCTTATCTGATTCCTTGTATCTCTGTCTTAGTTGCTAATGTGTACTTGATGTAAGCCCAGCTTAATTACACAGTGCATGTCCTAGGAAGTGCTTACTCAGCAAATAGAGACTTGTCCTGGCAGTGATGATTTTTCAAGTGAAACAAAAACACAGGAAGTGAAGTACTGGTAATGCCAGAGTCACTTCTTTGCTGGTATTACAGCTTTACATTTGCATCTGACTGGCTGTGGTGAGAGCTGGCTGTGAGTCAGTGATTAGAAAAAATAATTTTAAAACTCCCATTGTAATATTGCTGAGGGAGCTTTTTGAAGCACTTGAAATACTTGACCCACCAGCTACCTACCCCAAGAACTTTGTCTTTGCAAGGATTTGTGCTGCCTTGGGATGGGGTGCAGAAAAATGGAAGTTAAATATGATGAGCACACATATCTTGTAGCAGTGTGGAGCAAAATACACGAGATTTAGCTACACTTCTTCCACAAGTTCAGGCTAACAGGAAAGTCGTCATAACCCAAATAAATCACTCCTTTTCAGAGCAGATTGCAGCTTCTAGATTTGTAGTGTCATTTCTCCTTCCGTGTGTGGGAATTGGGCAAAGCTGGCTTGTCTTGTTTCGTGCAGTGTGGGGATTTTCAAATGTGTGTGTAGGAGTTAGTACTCATCAGATGTTGGTGGGAGTTAGTGTTCAGTACTCTGTGTAGATCATGCCATGTAGCTGGGCAGACTCAGCCTGTGGCATCCCTTGCAGTTTTATTTAATGTTGTTATTTAATGGCTCAAAGTCATATTTGGTTCCTGTTTCTCTGTTCCATAACCTTCCCACATGAACTGCTGTGGTTCAGGAAAGGAGTGGCCTTTCACAGGCATCCTTGTCCTTTCTTAGTGGGACAGCAGAGTCCCAGGAGAGATTCCCTTGCTTAGTCAGTGCTGCTGATCCACACTCCAAGAGCTCCCACGTGTGAGCCTTGCACTCTTTCACAGCACATCATCACCCCTCAAGCAGCAGGAGCTCTGTATCTGCTGCTGTGGTGGTGTGTGAGACATCCTGTACGGAGCAAACTGCTCCTGCCTTGTGACAGCTGAGGGAAACTAAAATAGACCTGGCCTCAGGTGAACCAGGCATGTGTAGGAGTTGCCATGTGCAGGCTTATGACTGGTGAAGGTGACAGAGGAAAGGGAAAAGACCCTCGTGGTGCAGGGCTTTCCTGGCAGTCTCTTGGCTTTGACAAAACCCTGTTGTCTCCAGGTTAATCCTTTGGGGTCCTGCACGTGGGGATGGGGAGGCACAGGGGGAGCTGTGAGTAGTGCCTAAAGCATTTCTTTCTTTTACTGTAGTTGTGAAGAAGCTGAATGAGCTTTACAAATCCAGTGTATCCTCCTGCCACTGCCTCAACATGAGACTGCAGAGGTTCTTCTTGGACAAACAGAAGCTCATGGATCGGATCAACAGCATCACTGCAGAGAAGCTCATCTTCAGCTACGCTGTGCAAATGGTAAAAACCTCACAGTGCCTGGGACTGGGCACTGTTGGGCATTAATGGTTCCTCCTGGTGGCCTTAGCAGGTGGTTTCCCTCGTGGTGCTCCCCTCTGGAGGCTGGGCAAGAGGGTGTCCATGCAGCTGGGACCGTGCTGGGAAAGCTGGGTTTGCTCTGGGAATAACCTCTTGGCACTGGGTTGTTGCCCTCAGGTGCAGTCTGCAGCCCTGGATGAGATGTTCCACCACAGAGAGGACTGTGCACAGAGGTACCACAAGGCTCTGCTGCTAATGGAGGGGCTCCTGAACATCATCACTGAACAGGGGGACATAGAAAACATCAGTAAATGTGAGTATTCAGTAACTTCTTGTTTCTTCCCCCAAACAGAGCACATGGGCTTTTTAGTTGCATGGATCAGAAATTTCAGTTCCCAGCACCATTTTTTTTCCTTTGGCTACATCTTTCTGGACATAGCACAGATCTCTTGGTTTGTTACAGCTCCTCACAGCCTGGCCTCCTGCTTTTCCAACAGAAAAACTGTTAGACATGCAGGTCCCTGTTCTGAGGCGCATTTTGAGAGCTTCCCATGCAGAGCAATTGTTGGAACTTCTGATGTGTGAAAGAACTTGCTGAAGGAAGTGGTTTGGCAGCAGCAGAGGCCTGGGGTTGGTTTTCAGCCAGAACCATCCCTTTTCACAGAGCACTTGGGAACATGAACCTGCAGTGGCTGCAGGGCAGGGATGGCTGGTCAGCACAGCAAGGGCTCCTTCCAGCTCATCTCTGGGCTAGGACTGCTCACCTGCCTGGTTCCCCAGCCCTGAGCCTGCCTGGGAAGGCAGCAGGCACAAACTCTTCTCATCAGCAAGTGCTTGCTGCAGCAGTGCAAGCTGAGCTCTGACCTGCGTGCTGTCCTTGGGCCTTCTCTCCCAGGGAGTTTGTTGTCCCCTCCCATGCTCTCCCTGTCCCCTGAGGGATGTTGCTCTCCATGTGGAGGGGAAGGACTGACTCACTGCTCTGAGCAGCTTTCCCTGCCTTTATTGCTGGGGTTTAATCACCTCTGTCACCTCTCTGTGCAGAAGGTGGGAAGAGGGAATAGCCATCATCTGTAGGAGCAGCTTGGCTTGGCCTGGGCTCTGCTCCACCACAGCCATCCCAGCCCACCTGCAGCAGTCCCAGCAGTGTCCCTGTGGCCACAGGGGGAGGCCACAGCTGGCAGACCATGTGCCTGTCCCCTCTGCTGGCCACCCACTGCCTGCCTCGGGCCAGCATCCAGAGCACTGGGCAGCTCTGTTCATCCATGGAGGCAGAGCTCTGGGGATAGGTAAGGAGAGAAGAGATCTCTGGCTCCCAGGCAATCAGACAGTTAATCTTCACCAACTTCCACAGCTGGCATGAGGCTCACTGAAGGAGAACAAAGGGAATTGGGCAGGTGGTGTGTGGTACTGGAGGGCTAGGTGAACAGGGAATACTAAGTAGTTTCTGTTGCACTGTTTCTTACCAAACCTAGATCCCATCTTCTGATCCAGAGATACAGGTAATGCATGGAATAGATTCCTTTTCCCAGTTGTTACCCTGGTATTGCAAGTTCCAGCTTCCTGATTGAGCTGTTCTGTGATAGGCAGTAGTGGGTCTGTGTTTCATTTTAGATCTCAGGTCTATGATTGCATATTTCTGAAAAGTAAAATGATGAACCTGGAACTACAGCAAGTGTTCCTGTGAGAGGAATAAATTCCACCAAACATTTTGCTTTTGAAAGATTCTTGGGCTGAGGCGATGAGAACTTGGCACTGATGTTGGATGGGCTCTGTCTCCCAGTGTAAGCCATGGCAAATGGCACTGGAGACCCTGAGTCATTTTGCCTGCTGGCAAAAGCTGCTCCAATAACTGGAAGTGAATAAATTCTTCCTGGAGGATGGTGATCCTTTGTAACATCTTGATACCTCTGTCAGAACTGGTGCCTTCAGTCTCTGACTGTTCAGCCCTCTGACCTGTCCCTTCCCAGCAGGGTGTTTGTGGTCAGGTCTTCACTGGCCTCACTGGTACCTGGTAACCATTCTCAAAGTTCTGCTTAGATTTGTTGAAATTCTGCTGTCTGTTTTTCCTCTCTTGTCCAGTGTCCAGTGGTGATCTTTCCATTGGCAGGAAAGTGAGAAGCTGACTGTGCTGTTTTTTCCCCAGGTAAGCTGTGCATCGAGCGCAGGCTGTCAGCTCTGCTGTCGGGGTTCTGTGCCTGATTCCAGTGGCGTTGTCCTTCACACACCTCGCCCAGCTGATTGCTTTATTCCCAACAGCCTGTGCTGTAGTGGGAGACCATTCTGGCAGTAGGACACCTGGAGGATGGACTGCTCACTGTTCTGTGTTTGGATGTTTTGGGAAGTTGTTCCACTGACTCAGATTCCTTTGTGGGGACGTGTGACTGCAGCAAGCACAAATACTTCCCTGCCTGAAGGCCTGGGTGAAGACATAGCTGATGTGGAAAGGTCTCCCTCGTTGTCAGAGGGAGTGAAGGATAGAAGTCTGCTTCTTCCCAGCACTTTGAAGGATAAGACTGCTGCCTGTCCCTCTTGCTTAAGAACAGGGTATTCCAGTGCTGTGTCCATTGCAGGCAATGGATGTGCTGAAACTGCTGGCTTCAGTTGATGTCCGAGTGTGTCATTCAGACATATAGGCCAGTCTGTGTACTTCCCCCTTCCCAGCTGAGAGCCAGGCATCTTCAAGCTCCCTGGCAACTGGAGGCTCCCCTCCACTCTCTCCTTTGTCTTTTCTCCTTGTGTTTATGCCTTGGAGTGCTTGGAGAGGAGGGAGTTGGCGTGGTGAGCTCCCACCTCTGCAGACTTGCTGAGTGAGGCAGAGGATGTGCAGCTGCTGGGAAGCTTGGAAATCTCATGGCTGCTGTGTGGGCTCCCTGTCTGCCTGCCTGGATGGGCAAACAATGCAGGGAAAGGGACTGTGCAGGAAGCAGGAGGACGACAGAAAGCATCACACTCCTGTGTTCGTAAGAAGCCAAAACGAATCCGTTCCTCCCTTGGTCCCCAGGCTCAGTGGGATCAATGTGAAAGACTCGAGGCTGTTGAGCTCGGCCTGGCAGCACGTACCTACCTGGAGGGAGCACTAGCACTGTCCTGCTTTCAGCTGTTGGCTCAATAACCCCTTCCCTGGAGCCCCCCAAACTGAAAACACTAGCTTTGTGAATCAAAGGAGCACTTTACACACTATGGGAACTTTGAGAAGTTGACTTTGCATCACACGACAACCCAGGAACATCACGACTGTTAGGAATGCTGTTCTTTTTATTCCTTTCCTTGCTTCCTGGTTGTTTTATTGCACTACGTGTGTGCGTATATTAATATGTATTCCTAAGAGTGAATATATATTGATATTGGTATGGTTTGTGTGTAACTGTATGTATTTAACTGTACTGTATCTCGTGAGTGTGAGGCAAAGAGCACTGCAGAGTCTGTGCTGTTCCTCCTCCACACCAGGCAAAGCTGACTTGCAGTCTGGCAGTACCAAGATTTGTTTTTTATTTAAATGTTCTTTTAAGGACAGTCATTACAAAGCTCCATGCTTTTTAAGAGCTGAAGAACAGGCGTTAGGATCCCACACACTTGGAAACGCATTTTTAACGGAGTGTTATTTGCTGCTTTGTTTTTGTTTGTTGGGGTTCCTTTTTTTTTTTATAAAGAAATCTCGTAGTGTTCAGTTTTATGTTCAGCATTTCTTTCAAGGAGAACTCTGTAGCCAAAAGCGACTGCGGGTGTGAGTGGCTGGAGTTCTGGTTGAGGCTTTGGGTGCTGTGAGCATGGGTGTGAGAGGGGAGCTGCCTGCCTTCCATCTGTCTGTGAGAGCATGAGTGTGACGTTCCAGAGCCGTGGCAGTATTGTGGCAGTGCTGGGCAGAAAAGCATCTTTGAAAGCAACTCGAAACCTCAGGCTTAGTTTTTGGGGATCTAAAAATATTCTGCACACGGTGGTTAAGTCCTCATTGCTTTTTTTTCCTCTCAAGATTGGCATGTTCAGTGTGATACTTTACAAGGGTTTCAGGAGCAACTTCATGGGCTTTGGAGCTGGCACCGTGTTTGGCACCATGGGTGTTTCTGTTCACAGAGCAGAAGTGCCAATAAAGAAATTTAAAAATATTTCCAATTGCCCCGACCAGGGAAGCTTAAGTGTAGCTTTCACAAATGCTTCAGTATTTGGCTCACAGTCTGCTGCTTCTGTGGCCGTTTGTGCTTGTGCCTGGGAAAAAAAAGGAATAAAGAAAAGAGAGAGAAACAACCAACATCCCCCCAGCCTGTTGTGGACAGAAATGGCGAGGAGACCCAGACTGCTTCTGAAAGCTGTGCAAAGGGCTATGCTGTGGGCAGGAGCACTGGGAGGCAGCACAGAAGCACCAAGCCAGGACTGACTCTGCAATAGCAATCCTGCACCCCAGAGCCTCCCAGCACAGCCCCCAGGGGCTCCTGCCCAGGAGAGGCCCAGCCTGGAATCCACGTGTGCCCCAGTGAGCCGTGTGTGTGGCAAGCTCAGCACTAACCTTCCAGCTGTACTTAATTACTTGAATGTATCAAAATCGTCCACATTCAATGTATACAAGTATATATTGCTCCAAAAAAAAAAAAAATTGTGGTTTACAGGCCTACAACTGATATATATGTATGTGTTTGTGTATATACATGCAAGGCTGTGTGTGTGTATGTGTGTGCATGGGTAGAGATAACACACACAAACACAAACGTGTATATATATGTTTTTTTCTCTCAATACTTGAAACTTAGCCACTGTGCTTGAATTAAAAAAAAAAGAAAAAAACTTAAAAAACGACAAAAAACCAACAAAAAACCCCACACAAAATAACCCCAAAACTAGGGGAGGAAAAAAAAAAAGAAAAAAAAAGAGAAAAATCTGACAGGTGATTTATTTTGCCATCACTTTGGTGACTTTCTTTTTTATCTAACTGCATGTAGCGTGAAACCAACTTTTTTGGTGAAAAATATTTATTGCTTTGTAGACAATAAGGTATGCAAAAAAAAAAGGAAAAAAAAAAAAAGAAAGAAAACACCCCAAAAACCAACCCCCCAACCATTGCTGAAGTTGCTAGTGTAGTCCACCTGCTATTGTCATGGCTTTGTTGCTGTTGCAGCATTTGTGTCTGGCGTCTTTAATAGATTTCAAGAAACCTCAGTCTAATTACACGTACCTTCAGGTTTGTGAGAGAGTATGATGATGTTCTTTATAAGGTAATGCTTGATACTTTGTCAACATTTTTTATTTGTGTTTTGTGTGACTTCTTTTTTTTTTGCTTTAAATTGTACAACACCGATTTAAGACAATAAAATTGATTTGAGATTGTTAGTGGCCTGTTTTCAGTTCTTTATGACTCCAGTTCATGTGGCTGTACCAGCCTCGAGTTTTGGGCAAAAAAAGGGACTGTTTTCTGCCCCCTTATCACAGCAGGTAAAGCTTGGGGCAGAAAAAGCCACTTTGCCTTGAATCCACATGAAGCCTGAGAATTTGGGAAAGTTGGAGCCAGTTGCTGGGTGGGAGCTGTAGTTGCTGGTTTCTCTGTCCATGTTACCTGTCCTCTCCTCCTGCAGTGGTTAGGAACTGTCCCAGGTTGATAGCAGATCCCTTCCCAGCCAGCTGGGTGCTTAAATTCCATCCATATTTCAGTGTTTGCAGGATTATACTGTCAGAATCAGTGAGCTCGTTGCTGAACAAAGGAGGGGCTTGAAATGTGATAACATGATAATGTTTGGGTATTTTTAATTAAGATTAAATATTTTCCTGCTGTGTTTACAGTCATTGCAGTTTTGTTTTTTGAACAGAGCAGGCACATGGCTTATAGTTCTCTTGCCCATGTAGCTTTGCAAAGTCACTGAACATGGCAAAAGGGACAGTGAGGATGCTGAGAGTGTTGGTCCTGAGCATGGCAGGTCCCTGCTCTGTCTGGACTGGAATGCTCTAGGAGGAAAAGCTAAGCCTTGCATCTAGGATGTCACAAGAGGTGCTGAATTAATTAGTCCAGTTGTTCTGTTCTTGCAGAAATTTCAGCAACACAGCTGTAGACTTTCATAAGCTGAATACCATAATTCCCAAACATTTCCCAAAAGTCCTCTCTGTGTTATTGATTAACTCTGTGTTATTGTTGCCCATGAGCATCACTGGGGAAAGTCCTGCCCACCAGGCCCTGTGTGATGCAGCATCACCCTGCAGTTACTGCACAGTGTTGTGTTTTTGTAAGGAAAAAAATCTTATTTCAAAATCATAATTTACCGTGAGCTGGAATTGTTTTTTCCTTGCTCTGCCCTGTTTATAACCTCTGTTTCCTGCCCCTGCCTTTCCCACTCCAGGGAATTGCTCTGTGAGAACGGTCCTGCCTGGAAACGCTGGGCTCTCGTTGATGCTGACTCACATGCAGGGACAGCCGATCCCTCCTCCCTGCAGAGCTGCAGCACCATCAGTGCTGGGGACAGCTCTGAGAAACTGCATTTCTGTGTGGGGAAAACGTGGTGCTACAACCTGGGCAGGACCCCATGGCAGCCCTGGGAAAGCTGGTCAGAGCTAAATAATTATAAATGCTGCTGTTGCTTCAAGCTTGACAGCTCAGCACACTTGAGTCTTTTTGTTTTGAGAGTTTGGGGGTTTTTTTCAGAGTAGTTTTTTTAACATTTTTTCCCATTTGTAGAAAACTCTTGTGTATGTTTGTTCCCTGCAGCATGGGACAGTAGTACAGAATATATACATGTCAGAATTTCTGATGCTGAGAGAAAGAGAGGGGGTTTCTTTTGAAGCTGCCCATGAAGAATTTCAAAGGTTCAGGTGAAAACGCTGTAGCCAAGTGAAAGACTGACCACTGTGTGTCACATGCCTGTGTGGACAGAGAACTCTGTGCTGAATCCATGGGACTCTTTTCACAGGCAGCAGAGCAGAGGGGGAAAGTGCTAGCTGGGAAAACTTCAACAACAGAAATACACAGTCTCTTCTAAAAGCACTGAACCATGGGACCTGGACGGTTCAAAAGCACCAGTGGAAATTGCACAACTTTCTGGATGTTGGCTGTGACGTCATGCTGCTGTTGATTCCAGGAGAAAACAAACCCGAGCATTTCTTCCAGGGCTTTTGGCTTTGTTCCCGCATTTTATATTTAGTTGTTGGTAAGTACGTCAGCAAAATACACTCATTCAGCTCTGAAAGATCAGAGGTGACAGTGACATCAAGGAAGCAGAAACGGGTGGGTGTGTGTTGAACCAAGGCGACACAAAGATCAATTATTCTGCTTCCAGCTCTTTTAAAGCTTTGTTTCATGAGGAGTTAACTCCTTCACAGCACATTTGAGCATCCTGGTGTTTAACTTGATGTTGGATTCCCTGCAGTGGCGGCTGTGCCTGGTCACCTCACCCTGCAGGGAGGGGTTTTGCTGAAGGAGGGAAGGGTTGTGTGCATGGAGACAATATCCTGGCATAGCTCTGCAGGGCAGGAGCTAATGCTCTCCAGAGAAATGCTAGCAGTTGGATTTATTTAGATTTATTTCCATAAATGTAGCACTGAGCATGGGTGCCATTCCCTGGGTGAGGAATGGCACGTAGTGCAGGGATGCAAACTTCCCTAGGACATTTCTTTCTAAAAACAGCCTTTTTAGGGACAATAGAGTCAGAACCACCCCCCCTCCTGGGAGCTGGAACCTGGCAAGGGATTTGAATGCTTTCAGGGAACATGTTAAACAGTGTTTTTCTAAGGAGGAGCTGAAGCATATGTCAAACACAGGTTTCCCCTTACCATGGTCAGAGGGTAACTGAATTCCTAAATATGCACAAATTTTCTTCATGTTTCCAGTTAATGCCCAATACACATTCTGAGGAGGAGCAGAATAAGGTGCTCTTGTGTTGAGTTCAGCTTGTCACCAGTTCCCAAGATGGATGTAAACGGCTTTTAACCACAATGTTTGGTATCTCCTGAACTTCTAGTGCTGTGCAGCCCTTAAACTCACTAAACATCAGTTTAGCAGTTTTTCCTCCCCTTTAACAGAAAACAATTGGAAGAAAGTGTCTTTCAAAACACAATGTTTCCTTGGAGCCTTTTTTTATTGATTTAAAAGAAATTTTATTTCTCTGTGAATTGAAAGCAAATCCTCTTGAAATAAATACCTCTTTTTCCAAAGCAGGCCTTGGGGAGGAAGATGAGAAAGTTGCTGGGGTGACATTGCCACAGCAGAGCAGGAACAGGCAGCTCAGGGAGGGGACAGCCAGCTGCAGTGGGGCCATGAGCCCTGCCCCGGCAGCCGGAGGGGACAGCCCGCAGTGTCGCCGGGCGGGGAGGAGTGGAAGCAGTGCCAGAGGTGGCTGGCAGGGGACAGCTGTGGCTGTTCCCAGGGCTGTGGGTGTCCCCAGGACGCGGCGGGGAGGTGGCGGTGCGCGTTGCCAGAGCCCCATCTGCAGGCGGCCGCCGCCCGGGCACCCCGCGCGGTTTGGGGTGAGGAGCGGCGCTGACATCGTGACAGGAATTAAATTAACTGCCTCGAAAAACACACCGGACCCAGTCCTGCAGCCATGCTGCTCCTCGTTCGACAAAGGGCAGTGTCTGTGAGGCCCCGGGTGTCGGTACCTGGAGAGCTTTGACGATGCTGATTTCAGTGCTGAGCCAACTCGAGACCTCCTTGAGGGTCTGACTCCCCAGAACGCACCAGCAGCGGCAACTTGGGCGAGTCACTTCGATTTCTCCTTGCTTTTGATAGCAAGATAAAAGAGATAATTATATATAGAGGTTTAAAGGTAAAATAGATAAGTTAAAAAAAGGAAGAGTGTGTGCTGTGGCAGGTTAAGAGCACAGCTTGTGCTGCCTGTTTTGAAGCTTCTTGGCTGCTCTTAAGGAGTTGGGATACCACAGCTTTTTCCCTCATGGGATATCCAGCAAGTCTTTCTCCTATCCCATCACTGTTTCCCATACTGACTGAGGCCTTTTACCCTCTCTCAAATTTACTGAAACAAGCCACACTCAGAAATCAGGGCAGGGAAGGAGGAAGGGATGTGGTGGACAGACAGTGCAATTGCATAAGCTCCACTTCCTAAGGAAATGAGGCAAAAAAAAAAGATTCAGACACCCTGGTTGATAGCGAAATTTGTATTCCTGTTTCCCTTGGCAGCAGCGCTGCACTGTGACGGGCCATCTTTTATCACTTCTTTAAACAAAGTGCAGCTGGGACCCTGTGATAAATCTTCCCTTTGCTCCATCCTGCTCCTGAAATAACTCAGAAAGTGTCGGTTTGAAAAAGGATGTGATGCATTTCTTCCCCTTATTAGCTGAAATAACAAGCCTGTGATAATCTGGCCCGCTTGGAAGTGCCAACCCTTCCACGTTCCACCTGAAAGGATAAATGGAGCTCTCCTACACCGATCTCACAGCATACCAGGGAACCCACATCTTCACCGGGTAGCTCCATCCTACAGAGCACAGGAGCAAAAAACTATTCCAGGTGCATTTTGGATTTTGGGGAGGTACATGCTGTGGCCTGCTAAGGGCTCCTGTTGTGCTCAGCTTCCCCGTGAAGTGCATCACTGCAGATAAAACTTTTTGCACAAAACATGAGCACAAGGATAGCCTGAGCAAGCCGGGGAAGTGGAGCCAGAGGCGCTCATGCTTGGCACTGGCACAGACAGAAGGTGTGTGGAAAAGGGGACCACTGTGACATCCCCCTGGGAAGGGAACCATGAGCTTTCACTGCAAACCTGTGTCCCTTGTGAGTTATTCCCTCAGCCTTGCCCTCACCTCCCCGGGACTGCAGTGCTGCCAGCGCCTGTTTCCCCATGGATAAGGAAAAACGAGCTGCTTTATTTACACAGCCACCACGTACCAGTGTAATGTATTTGTTAGTCTGCCTTTCCCCCTGCTTTTCGGCGATTTAACAATATGACAGACTTTTTGGGCGTGTTGGCCCCGGAGATTCGGCGTGCGGGAGGTGGGGCCGAGCAGGGCAATGCCCCCACCCTGGTCACTGCCAGCGCTGGAGCAGGGCGGGCTCTCCAGGCTGGCAATTCCGGAGCAGAGCTGGCTCTACACGCCATCCCTTTTTCCCCTCAGAGGGAGATCCGGGAAGGGCTCGCTTTGCTGGACGGACTGCGGCTCCCTCAGCCCTCACGGCGCTGCCCTCAGGGCGCCGCGCCGCGTTCGCCCTCCCCGGCGTGTCCCCGCGCGGCCGCCGTACCGGCGCACGTGTGTGTCCCGCGCGGTGGCGTCGCTGCGCAGCGNTGTGGGGACGGGTCAGGCCGGGCGGGCCCATCGCCGCTCGCCCTGCCGGCCTTCGCAGCCGGCCCGCCGGGTGTCCAGGCAGTGCAGGCCCGGCCTGCCTCCTCCAGGGAATGGTGACATGGCCTAGGGGGGAACAGGGGTGCTCGCTCTTCCTGCCTCCCACTCGTTCATATGCTGTCCCCTTCTGCGGCCCCGGGGGATGGAGCTGTCGTTGTCTGCCCGAGTTTCATGCCATTCATGCTCGTCCTGTCTGCGGTTGTTTACCCTGCAGGTTCTTACGATGGCTGAGGATTTGATAGCAGCTGTTGCCAGCCAGACAAAGAGACTCAACAGCAGCAGCCAGGTGGTCCAAAGGCTGGAAGAAAACGGGCATCAAAACAAAAGGTTGAAGAGCGATGCGGATGAGGAAGATGGAGAGGATCAGAATAAGAAGTCACCCAAAAGGAAGATTGTGCTGTTGATGGCATATTCAGGGAAAGGCTACCATGGCATGCAAGTATGTGATTTGGCAAAGCAACATATCCAGCTTATTTTTTGTTTCGGAATCTGTTTTATAACTGTGTCACAGTGCCTGGGGAGGGAAACAGCCGAGCAGTTGCAGTGTGGAAATCTGGGGTAGAAATGAACGGATTCAAATGGCTTGGTAGTAACTTAATTTAAAAAAATCAGTGGTGCATCTCTGATGATTCTAGGGACTGTGCTTTGTCATAGTACCAGACCTGCCCGTGCATGGTGGTCTGTGGCACAGAGCTGGCAGCAAGAGGGTGATCCTGCTCCATCTGCTGCTCCTCTCCACGTACTGCAAGCTCCATGCACTTAAGGAATACTTCAGAAGCTCCAGGGGATGACTGACAATCTTGCACACAGACAGGGAAGGGAGCCTTTCATGCTTATTCAACAAAGGAGATTTGCTCACCAGCAGTAAACCTCAGGCTTACACACACATCTGGTAAACTGAGCAAAAGAACCCAGTGTAATTCCTAGAAGAAAAATTTGGGTTTGGAGCAGCAGCTGTTAACTTGCAGGTGCTGGGACAATATCGGTGCTGTTTCATGCAGTTGAAGGAATCATCAAAAACCTCCAGAAGTGTTGCACAGTGAAATTAGAAATGACCCTTTATTTGCTCTAACAGTAACAGCTAAATCAGAATGATGTTTTATTAACACTCCTTGGTAAAATAGAGTTAGGTTTATTAGAGAATGCCAGTGCTCTTAAGGCTGTGAAGGGGAGACTTTTAAAGAATCTCACAACAATGTTTGTTAACGAAAGTGCTATCTTCGTTTATCCAGTTACTATGATGTGTTCTATTTCTTATTTTTACTATATATTGCCTCTTAGAGAAATGTGGGATCTTCCCAGTTCAAGACAATTGAAGATGACCTGGTCTCTGCGCTGGTTCAGTCAGGATGCATCCCGGAGAACCATGGGGCAGATATGAAGAAGATGTCATTCCAGCGGTGTGCTCGAACAGATAAGGTGGGTTGGGCAGGGGCTGTGCTCTCTTAAACTCTGGGGTTTGCACACCTCTGCTGCTGGGATGGACTGGTAAAGCATTGTCCAGGGGGAGATCCAGCAGCAAGGGCTGTTCACAGTGAAGATTGCTTGAAACTTTTCCTTTGTCCACTATTAAATTAAAGTACGAGCAAATAACCTTGTTCTTTGCCTATTTCAATTCTGCAGATGCTATCCCAGAGCTTCCAAAGTACATAATTATGTGGATTTGTGTGTTCTGTGGTTTTTACAGGGTGTGTCTGCAGCTGGACAGATTGTGTCACTGAAAGTCAGGCTAATAGATGACATCGTAGAAAAGATCAATAATCATCTTCCTTCTCACATCAGAGTTCTGGGTAAGAACACTGAAATGGGCAGAGAAAATATTTCCAAGAGAAGCTTTCTCCTGCAGAAGGTCTCTACCTTGCCATTATATTTTTGCTTATAAGGGATTTAGTTTTAACACACTTCTGTTAGCGTGAAACTGGGGTTCTTTTCAGCAAACCTATTTTTTGTTCGTATTTTGTTTAAAAAATATTCTTGTTGGTAGGAGTGAGATCACAATCAATCTCTGACTCCCTGATTCCAAAACCTAATGTCACTTTTAAATCCAGGCCTGAAGAGAGTCACTGGGGGATTCAACTCAAAGAACAAATGTGATGCCAGAACCTACTCTTACATGCTGCCAACGTTTGCCTTTGCCCATAAGGACCACAGTGTGCAGGAGGAGCTTTTTCGGCTGGACAGAGAGACCCTTGAAAGGGTCAATAAACTGCTGGGCTGCTACAAAGGGACACACAACTTCCACAACTTCACGTCCCAGAAGGGCCCCAGGGACCCCAGTGCCAAGCGGTACATCATGGAGATGTACTGTGGAGAGCCCTTTGTCAGGGAAAATGTGGAGTTTGCAGTGATCAAAGTGAAAGGGCAGAGCTTCATGATGCACCAGATCAGGAAGATGATTGGGCTGGTGATAGCAATTGTGAAAGGTTATGCTGCTGAGTCCATCATGGAGCGCAGCTGGGGAGAGGAGAAGGTCGATGTCCCCAAAGCCCCAGGACTTGGGCTGGTTTTGGAGAAAGTACACTTTGAAAAGTACAACAGGCGTTTTGGGAATGATGGGCTGCATGAGCCGCTGGAGTGGACAGAGGAGGAGGAGAAGATTGCTGTTTTCAAAGAGCAGTACATCTATCCTACCATTATCAACACAGAAAGGGAGGAGAAATCCATGGCAAACTGGCTAAACACCCTCCCCATTCATGACTTCAATTCATCTGCGGTTGAGATGCAAACTAACAACAAAAATTCAAAGGTGAGGACTGAAGCCATTATTTTACAAATGGAAGCTGTCAAGTTGAAACATCTCTTCCCTTTGTAACATTTTTATTTTTCATGAATGCGCAGTGGAAATGACAGTCATCTGGAGTATGAAATGTGTATAATCTTTTCTGTCTTTGTGCATTTGATGATAGTGGAATGAACTGTACAAAGCTTTGTTTTTGCAGGGTTTTACAGGGAGCAGTTGATGAGGGAGGAAGGAAAGCTTTAAGCACAAGCAATTTGCATAATCATGAACTGGCAACAGAAATTATGGACACGTTGCCAGCCTTTGCTGTTGTGAAAGTGTTTGGGAGTCTGGGTTTCAGGTTGACAATTTTGCTTTGAATGCCTTCTGCCTTTTGTATTCTCTGATTTTGGGCTAATTCCCTGTTACCAGATAAGGGTTGGGATCAGGGAAATTTAGGACCAGCTCTTTTAAATAAATCTGCCACGAGCTCAAAATAGGCTGTCAGAACAGCTGCTGAATAACTGGGATATTGTGGAATTGAATTTGTGCCAACAGGAACTGCTGTGAGCTGTAAGGTGCAATACAGCAAAGGTGTAGAATACATTTTTACCAAAAAGGAAATTTCAGTTAAAGGCTGGCAAGTCCTTGGCAGGATGAATGATGGGCAGGGCTAAAACTTCTGTGTAGTGCAATTCAGAAGAAAATTATGGCCTTTTTTAATTTAACAGAGTCCTTAAAACTTGCTTTATATTGTGTAGCAAATGGAGAATGTTGGGTTTAATTATGTCTGCCATTTTTCACTTGAGTTCAAGAGTTTCAACACGTAATATGAAACTTACGGCCTTGTTGAGTAGCACAAGCAAGATACCATCAACTTCTCAGGGTTATTTTTGTACTTGTAATTTTTTCTGAATTCTGGAGCTGTGAGAGGGATGTTTGTGACAGGAGGTCACAGCAAAAGCCATGTGAGTTTGGTTAAATGGGACCCAAAGAGACTGTGTGGCTTGGAGTCCTTTACCTGGTGATGTTGGCAGGACCTGGTGCTGCCAGATTCCCAATCCCTGACATATTCCTGGCAGGAGGCAGGTTCTGCTCCCAGCAGATGGACCCAACCAGGTTTGGGTTTGGCATCACAGTTAGCACGAGCTGTCTGGGAAGGATAAATAAGGCATGACACGACAGACTGTGCTGAGATTTTGCGGGCTGTTTGCACTCCAGTGAGCTGTGCTTGCTGCTATGAAATCAGCTGTGTGAGTGTCTTGGGATTTGTTTTTGTAGTAGGATATTAAATTGCCAGTGTTAAATTTGTGGGATTTGGTGTTTTTTCCGGGGAAAAAAAGGAGTAACTACAGACATATAGACATACAGTCTATAGACATATACCATGCTAGTGTCTCTTTATAAAAATCCTTTGATATCAGACATATCAGTTAAAATACTTGCTTCAAAAAAATACATAAACCCCCCCAAATTAATTGGACCATATTGACCTACTCCTGAAGGAGTGGCTCCCAGAGAGGAGCTCTGACTTCAGTCTCCTTGTAAGTTTCTAACATTTGTAGTTTTTCTTTAGTACTACTTTGTACAACTGGCTTCACTTTTAAATGAGTATTAAGGAGCCCTGGCTTTTCTGCAGTACAGGTTGGACATAAATTCTCTGCAGGAAACAAAATTCTCAAATCTGACTTCAGACAATGTAACAAACTGAGCTTTTGAGGTACTTGCATAAAAAACCACTTGTGTCACCTGCATTCATCTTAAATATCAACATTTCATGCTACTATCCCACTTTTAAGTTTCCCACATATTGCAGGTTGTAATTATGGTGTTACTAATGTAAGTGAGAAGAAATTTCCTCTGCTGGCAGTTGTAATCCAACGTACTTTCTTGTTACAAGAAGCATCCTTACCACCACAGATGTTTGCTACAATTGACAGGTCTAAAACATTAAGTTGGGATCCAGGACTACTTTCTTATACTTGTGGGGAGGTTTAAAGTCAGAATGTTTAATTTAGTTCACTCTGTGGGTGTAAATGCAACACTGACAAACCGTTTTGTGTTTTGCTTTGCAGAAGAGCAGCGACCTTGAAGGCAGCGATGGTTGTGGTGATGATTCTGACTGAGCCAGCACGTGGCTGCACCTGGGACCTTTGCTGCTTGCAGTTCCCTTCATCTACAAAAAAGTGGCCTTTCTAAATCAAAAATCCGGTGAAACAGGAGTTTGTGTGCTTGCAGAGCAAGAACTGGATGCCCAGAAGAAACTGGGTGGGGAAGACAGAGCAGCAGAAAAACCAGAAGCTTTTTATACCACTGTTCAGTTCACCTGACTGATATACTTGAAAACACTGTAGTGAGAAAGCAGCTTTCTAAAGGAATCTTGAAATGCAGGATATCTTAATTGCTACTTCAATAATGTTTTTATTATGTTTACTTGGAAAATAGTATTTTAAATATGTATAATCTCTGCATAAAGATGGGGCAAATCATTTTAATATACTCTTTTTTATTATGAAGTTATGACTTAATGAGCTTTTGACTTTTTTCTGATCATGTACTTTTACTTCAACTGAATCTCTAAACACCATTAAGCTTATTTTCCATGTCATCCATGGTTTTCCTATGGAATAATATGCATGACCCTGAGATTAACTCAGAGTGTGGTGCTAAAAATGCTGAAGTTGTGGATTCAATCCCTTTATGGGCCATTCTCTTAAGAGTTGGACTTGGTGATCCTTGTGGGTCCCTTCCAACTCAGAATACTCTGTGGTTTAGAAACTATGGGTTAGGAGCTCATTATCATGCTGGCTGCTGTGAACTCTGTTGGTGTTGAAATGAATTTCTGTGTTTTCTAGAGCTTTGCAGGCCTAAAAAAAATAATTCCTTACTCAGTGAGAGGGCTTCAGTTTGGAATGTGGACTGAACTGTACATTCCAAGATGAGACCTTTTCTGTGGGAGGTGCCATCCTCCCAACACTGCCCTCGTGCTTGGGCAGGTTCAAGGATATGAATCCACATCTCCATGTGTAGTTGGGCCTTCTCTGCCTGAGGTGTAACCCAGAAATCCTCTTGAGCCATCTGCAGGATGCAGAGCTGAATTGACTTGACTTGTGTGAAAGAAATGGTGCTGAATCCTCTGGGCTTTAATCAAGCCTGGGTGTGTGAACTCTTCAATCCCATCAAGCTGCTCAGAACAGGGAATGTGTGCAATGATGTGGGAAGCACATGTCTGAGCACTGCCATCCTCTGGGAAGCAATCTTAATTTTCTGTGTTTTCAGGAATTGCACACTCTGGAGTTCATGCTCCTTTTTCCTATCAGTACTTTAACTTCTGGTTCTTCTTTCCAACTCGCTGTGGAGGTGGCAGAAGAAATGACAACCTCCTGCCTTACCAGCCTGCAGAACACTATCGAAGGGTTGGAACAAGACTCCAAACATTTGGATATTGGTACAAGTGCTTGATACACTTCCCCAGCTGAGTCTGTTTGGAGAATTGCTTTGTAATACAGGACTTACTGAAAATGAGGAGTCAACTCTTTGTTCCCACATTTAGTGTTTTTTGGCCAAAACCTTTAATTTTATGGTTCCTTTTGGAATTATGTTTTTGGTTTTGCTGTTTTTTAGGGTTGGTGGCGATTTTGGTTTGTTTTTTTTTTGGGGGGGGGCACAGCTGTCCTTTAAAAAAGGATTCCCATGTTCATTTTATCTGGGTTTTCTTTAGAGCTTTTTATTTTATCGTGAAGGTCTTCCTCGATTTTATGGGAGTGAGGGTGTAGAAGTGCCCCGGAGAGGGTTTCTGCCTGGATTTTAATTTATATCTCTAGCTGATCCATACTATTGACCTCATCTGCGTTGTCTTCTACCCAAAGCTCTATTTCCATGCCTTTCAGTCTGAAAAAAAATTACCTTTATCCACTTATAATAAAGTCCCTTAGCTTTGA
>VZTZ01035209.1:379925-390096 GCA_013400955.1 Drymodes brunneopygia
CGGGGGTGGCACAGGGGCTGCGGGCATGGTGGGGTGTGCGGAGCGGGTCAGGCTGTGCGGGGGCCGTCACAGGGATGTGCGGGGGTGGTACGCGGTGTGCGGAGCAGGTGGGGGTGTGCGGGGTGGCGCAGGGCAGTGCGGGGCGGGGACAGGGGACACCGGCAGTGGTGGGAGGTTGGTGCCGGTGCGGGGGATGTGAGGGGCCAGGGCACCGCGCTGCCGGCGCTGCCGAGCCCCGCGTTAGCGCCTGCTCTGTTCCGCGGCAGTGCTGACACCCCGCGCTCCGCGCTGGAATGGCCTTCGCAGCGCGGACCGTCCCGGCCCTCTGCTTTGTGAAAGGGGACCTGTGGAACCGGCACGAGTGACACCAGGCACGAGTGACACCCGGCAGCACCCTCCTGTCACAGCTTCCATCATTTCCCGTGCGTGTGACAGCACCGACCTCTCTCCGTGTCTGCAGTCCACGAGTCCCTGGGCTGGAGAAAGCCTGAAGCTTGACCATCCTGCATCCTCTTCAAAGTACAAACATACCCAGTCCGTACTCAGAATGAGCTGCAGGAACCCTCCTGGTCTGACTGCTAGAGATCATCTACTGGGATGATAAAGAATTCAAGTGGTTAATTTGGGTTAAAAGGTCAGTGACCACTGAGATCAGCTCCCTTTACAGTTGTGCAGGAAGCAATTCTGCAACCATAAAATCCACTTTGTCGCAAAATAAAATGAAGGTTAAATTTAAATCAAGAGATAAGAGTGGATAGAGCTTTGGAAGTGCACCGTTTTATTGATAAAGAGAAACTTCATTAGGTTATTTCACTTCCAAAATAGTACTTCATAGAGAGACTCATAATTAGTTCTGACAGCAATTAAAAAAAAAGTCATGAACTTTAAAATAATGCTGGTACATTTAGTGCATATATTAATGACTTATAATTAAGTGTAAGTTTTGAGTTTTCTAATTAAAGATAATTGCTTTAATGAGATTTTCTGTAATTGTAACATTATATCTAATACCAATTGTTACGTGTTTTAAAAACCCTCTGGAGAAAATCTTCGAGCTCCTAGTAAATGCTGCACATCTCATTTTCCATGCATTGGGTTTAAATTTGTACCCTCTGAGCCTAATTAGTTGCTTTCCTTAATTAATGTTGTTGCATGAAATTTTTCCCTTTTGGTCATTTGATACCCTGTATGAGATTGGTTGTGTAGTTGTCAGCTCTCTGCAGGATGTTGTTTGCAAAGATCTTGTCAGGTTGGAGAGTGAAGTGCATCCTAGACTGATCGAGTCACATCTTCGAGCTTCCAGCCAGGCAGGTGTGTTGGGGTGTGGTGGAAAACTGATTTTACCAGCTGTGTAACAGGCTCAGTTGCCACTTTCTTTGGTTCTCTTTGTCATCTCACTATTTTCTTTACTGAAATTGCAGTTTTTAAAAGTTTCTCTGCAGCTGGAATACCTCCTGTCCCTCAAGTGGCTCAGCAGATTAGCCAGGAGGAAAACCAACAGCAAAATGGACCAAATGTGTCGAGTTTGCTTAATTCCTTACCTGCTGCACACAGCAGGAACCCAGCTCTGCCCCAGCAGCTGCAACCAGCAGGCTGGGATGAGAACCATGTGCTTGGGGTCCCAGCTCCAGTTCCCTCACAAAAACAGGTATCACATTTGTGTATTATCTTCCATGGGGAGTGTTGACCTTTGTGGTTTGTGTGGAGACTTTGTAGATGGCAGAAATTATCACTCCAACCTGGGGAGAAAGGAGCAAATAATTCCAGTAGTTTTTGCAGATGGCTTTGCCAAGCCTGATAATTTGCTTCAGACAGCTGTAGTATAGCTCAGCTGGGTATGAATCTTTCTTTACTAAAAAACTTTGTGTTCATTTAAATTTAGAATGCTCTGTGGGTACCTGTGTCTCTCATTGGGTTTTAATTAGTGCTGCAGATATACATGATTTTTCTTGAAGAAAGGAATCAGACACATTCTCTAGGGGAGTAGCATTTGTTCTTGTAATGAAATCCTAGAAGGAGATTTAATTAAACAGAATCTATTTTTTTAAATTTTTATGTGCCATTTTAGAATAAAGGGCGGTGGGGGGATGACAATGAAAATTTGTGCTGCTTATGCTGACTTGCCAGCAGTTGCAGGATGCTTACATGTGTTAATAAAAGTGCCAGAAACTAAATGTGTGTTTATATGAACTTTTTAGAGAATTTTGTCCATCTGCCATCTGGCAGAATATTTAAGTTCTGTGAAATTTCTCAGCCCTTCCCGTGTGATCTAGGGGTACTGTATTTTAGGAGGGAAAACAAAAGTTCTCTGGATTGAGTACCTCTGCATCCCAAGCTTCTCTACTGATTTCTCATATTACTGCTGCCTCACGAAGTCCTTCAGAGACTTTCCATAAAGCTGCACAAATTGCATTATTCATTATCTTTTAATAAAGTGCACCTTCAAACACTATGGAATGTTTCCAAGGACTGAATAATCATTTCTATCGATTATCCATGTGACATTTTGACATTTTTCACAGTGTTTGTCTTGGTTTTGTGTTGTGCAGTAGGAAACATAAGTTTGATTATGTTTACTTGAAGGAAAATGAAATTCTGCAGTGAATACCAGCAGTGAGGAAAGAAGGTTTATCGTCTCTGAAACATCTGCCCAAACTCCATGAGGCCCCACAGCACAAATCATACCATGATTATCTTTTGGAAGAAATACAGTAGATGGCAACTGATTTTTTTTCAAGAAAGAAGATGAAAGATGATAACTGCCAAGAGAGTAATGTGAATTTGATATTTTAAACCAGAAAAGAATAGGCAGTGTTTTCATGGTTAGGATATGATCACTGAGGATCTGTGAGTTTGGGGTTGCCTCTCCACTGTTTGTAGACTTTAAACAGTACTCCTAAAGGAATTGTAATTATTTTCTTTCTTTAGAAATATGCTTTTTAGATAGAATAGAGTAAAAACTTAAAACAATTTTAAGGTTTTATTTTAAGGTTAATGTGTCAAGGTGGGAATAGATGGGTCTGGAATGCCAGTTCTACAGAGGCAAATGGTTTAATTACAAGCATTGAATTAACTGCAGAGCTTGTCATTTGAGGGTGCTGCCCTGTTTGTGACTCCTGGTAACCTGAGCATAATGCTCTATTTCCATGGTGTGGCTTCTTGGAACCTTTTAAAGCAACGGCAGCTGCTCTGCAAAGTCACATGACACGTGGCCCTTCCACCTTCCACTTTAATTCTGCCCTCAGCTGGGAGCTTTTTCATCATTCTTAGACACTCTGGTATTATTACTATTATTTTTTTTAACTGTAACTGAACAGTAGTAAAATATTTCTTTACTTTGTGATTTTTTTTTTCTTTTACTATGACTTAAGCACACAGACTGATCTCTCTTTGATGCGATTGGGATGGAAAACCAAATTACTTGCTACAAAGCACAAATGCTGCCAAAACTGAAGGTAACTGGAAGGTTTATTGAAGAGATCTACTGCTCCTCTTCATCACCCAGACTTGATCCAGTGAAGCTCAAACCAAATAGGTATGTAGTGTTCAGGTGATTGATCTATTTTTTATTGATTTTTGTTTTTTGAAGTAAGAGGTGAAAAGGAGTCATATTTGTGAGGACTAAGAGGGTTCATTCAGAATTGTTTGTTTCTCTTGTTATCTTTTGTTTCCAAACTGATCACTGCTAAAGACTGTGTGCCAGTCTTCTGAGGGAAAGTGGAGTGCTTCTTATTCCTTTATAGTTCTTTTCATTTATGAAGGCTCAATTTTGATCTTTCTGGCTGCACTCAAGAGTTGAAGTCACTTGTGGTTTTGATCAAACACTGAAAATGACTTCTTGAGTGGAGTTTTCTAAGCAGAATAATTAAATCTTCTTCTAGTTAATTTTAAGATGTACTTGCAAAATACTTAAAGATTTTTTTTTTGGGGGGGGTGGGGGAGGGAATGACAGAGGGAGAAAAAAACACTCTGTTAAATTTTGAGCTGATTTGGTTTTTGCTCTTGAGTCTTCCCTCAGAAGAGAAGTTGGGAGGGTTCACTTTTGAGTCTTGGAGCAAATATAATTCTGCTGTAGAGCAGTGTAGAGTTAAACTTTACAATAAATTAGCCTGATAGGAGCAGAGTATGATTAGTGAAGCCCAAGAAAGCTTGTGTGACATGTGACTGTGACAGGTGACAAGGAGGGTGTTCTGCACTGGTGTTCTTGGGCTGTTCTGCCAGAAGGGAGCATTGGCAGTTAATGAAATTAAAGAATTGGAAGTGATAGCTGAAGTATATATGTAAAACAGGAAAATAACTCATTCTTTTGCTGTTTAGACACGTTTGGTTTCCTGGAAATAGTATACACGAAACAGTTCTTGTGAAGTCAGTTCTTAAAACTGCAGTGTTTTTGAAACCATACCCATAGTTAAGGCTTTGCTCCATTAAGAAGTTTGACCCTTATTTGCATCTTTTGGGGAGCTCTCTTGCTGCCTCCAGACTCCAAAGATGACTAAGGGATATGGGAGTTCTGTTTTGCCCCTTCCCTTGAATCCTTCAGAGACAACTGGAGCAGCAAAGCATTTGGTGTACTTGAGTTTTACAGCATAGTGTGTTTCTTTGTATTGAGAGAAGCAGAATCCCTCCTGCCATATGCTCTTCAGCTGGGTACCTCTTTCAGCTCAGATTACTGACTAAAAATAATATTTTTGCCAGTAGGCATGGACTAGGAAAGCAGATTTAGTTTTCATTACAGTACCAAAGCTAACAGTTGCCCTTGTATCACAAGTGGCAGCTTTTTTCCTGCTCTCTTCTCCATTCATAGCCATTCATAGAATTCTTGCATGAACTAAACCATCCCTATTTTCAACTTTGTTTTTTGCATAAGCTTTATCTGGTCACAACAGATTCAGAAAATAATTTTGAATTTAAAGGGTGTCCCAGAAGATAAAAGACAACTAAGGGAACACCTGGACTAAATATACCTCTGGAATGAGTGTTGTTGTTCCAGAACCCCCCTGTATGGCAGAGACCTGGTGGAAACTTGCTCTTGGATCAGTGAAAGAAAAATCTGTCAGCATTGTTCTGCCAGGATTAACAAGTGGCACTGGGCTGGCTTTGCAAATTGCCTTCCGTATTCCAGCACTTCAGAAGTGCTGAGGATCCATTGCAGGAACTCATTCTGACACTGAAATAGCAACAGGTTGCCTGAAGGATGTTGTTATCATGTAATTGAGACAAATCCATGGGCAGTCTTTGCATGGATTTGATGAGTGTGTGCTGCCCTCCAAAACAGGGTATTTATGTGAACAACTGTGAAATGCTAAATGATAAATAGGCTGCCTTGTTTTATCCTTTTTGCAGGCTACATTCCTTTTTGCTGAACCTGTTTTCATCTCAGATGTATAATTTTGGATCATTCTCAGATCTGAAACTCTCAGTAGTTCCATGGCAACTGCATTAGTTATATAACAATTCTACTTTATTTTGACATATCTTGTATTTGTTGTGTTAATACTGACAAAACAGAAAGTAGAGGGTGTAGTAATCTTATCTTGGTAACTTTATGGATGGTGGCATTCTCCTCTTCAGTGTTTTTGCATTTACTTGATATCAACATAAAACTCTATGTTCTGATTTACTTTCTGTTACCTTTAGCCAGCTGCTTTGTGCTTCTTTGCAAATATTATTGGTTTTGAGTAGTTAATAGCCCAAGCAATTAAAAACTAATATAATAAAGTTTTGATTTGTTTTATAGAGACCTGTGCATATTGCCAGCTGTAGCTGTTGCTCCCCCATGTTTGTATGGAGCAAATCCTCCTCACGCATGAACCTGTGGAATGAAACTCTTGCAGTTCAGTCTCAAGGAACAGAGATGGTGATCCAGGTATTAAACACCCACCAGTGGTTACACCTTTGTGCAGGGGCTTTCTCTAATTGTGAGTGTGACCTGCAGAGCGTTCAGGTTCTCATTCCATAACCAGGCAAGCTGGAAGCTTTGGCTGTCCTGCTTTGCAAGCTGGAAGCAGAAGGAGAGCAGGTGCTGATTTTGACATAAATGATTGCAATGTTCAACATCCTGGAGCTTTTCTTGAACTTCCATTTCCTCCCATGAGTGAAAGTTGGTGGGAGGGATGCTCAACTGTCTGGTAAGAGGATCTCTTACTCAAACAAGGAGTGGAGAGATGCTCATAGTGGGAGGGAAAATGCTAAAGGGAAGTCTAATACATTTGTAAGACTCATTTGCATAATTTCCTTACTTACTGAAGCAAATTATGTATGTAGCTGTAGCAGAAGTTTATGTATGAAATATGTCAGTCCTATTACTCTATGATGAGGCATCTAGAGTGTTTCCAAAGAGTATGCCACTAGTTATCCTATGTTTATGAGCAGTTTGTGCTTCAAATGGAGATGTTTTATTTCACAATAGCTATTTGATTAATTGCTTTTGCTTTCATTATCTGTAGCTATTACATTGTTAGTACTTTAAATGTAGTTGGTGTTTTTATGTTGGCAGTTCCTCAGCCTTACTCCGGGGGCTTTTATTTTTCATAGAGTGCCCTGGCATTGCCTGAGGATAAATTGAAAGTATGCTCCTTTCCCTCCCCAGAAAGATTCTCTGTGTCCTCTGGGGCCTACAATTTGAGCAAACATCAACAATCTAGATAAGTTTTTATTATTTTTTATTCCAAATTGCATCGTTATGCTTTCTGTCAGATGCAGAATAAAACATAAAAGAATACTTTGCCTTAAAGCAACACAAGGCAGCACAACAGAAGGGATTTGGTTTAGTCAATAGACAAGAAAAATAATGGAGCACATACAGGAATAACAACTCAGTCAGGTGTGCTTAGTCATAGGACATGATGTGATTACTGTAATAGATCTTTAGATTTTTATCTGGCTGACTGCACCATAAATTAATAACTTTAATGGTAGACAGAATAATTATGAATTGTGTAGATCTGTAATGTGGTCAGTCAGATAACTTAAAAAGTTTGCATGCTTGATGTAGGTTGGGGAAGTAATAGGAAAGAAAATTTTCCAATCTTCTCACTCTGTTAAAAAAAGTTTATTTAGAGATTTATCCTTTATTAATGTGAATTTGTAATTAAGTTGCTTGTTTCCCCATTTTAGGAATTCATAAAAACTTCAACCAAGATAAGTGATTCTTCTGTGCCGTCTTTTCTTCCCAGACTCCTTGTACAGGTGTCAGTCACACAGAGGTGATTACTGTTGACTTCTATGACACTGATTTAGATCTGCTGATGGACACAAAAGCTAAGGCGTGGTGTGGCAAAATTGCAAGAGGCAGAGATACCCACATATACAGGCGAATTTCATGCTAAGAAATCGGTGTTTTAAAATCAGAAATAGAGAGAAGATGGTTTGAGGTGAAACTAGGATTTTTTGGTTGAGGTCACCCTTCTTGTTTAAGTAATTTGGTCTTTTGAGATCCCTTAAAAGGTTATATCATAGATCTTCCCTTCAGACTAGAGGGAAAATAAAAATCATATCCTCTCCACACTGCTTCTTCTGTTCCTGTCTTTCCCCCCCACTTTCATCTAACAAACCATCTGGACTTCTGTGTTGGGACAGCCAAAATAAATGCAGGTGTTTTCACCCCTTGGTAAACAAGAAATGTCAGTCTTGATTATCACTGGATTTCAGATCCAGCAGTGATGAGATGCTCTTTGTGTAGTTCTAAGATGTATCTGAAAGCTTCTCTCAATTGGCTGTTTCTTTTCTTGGAAGCGTGTGCTGAGAGCACAAGGACTGTATTGGGTTTCCTTGTTTTACAGGCTTGTAAGTGCTAATTCTATTGAAGAGAGGCTGTTGAAAAAGAGTATTAAACATCTGATGCAAGAACTGGCTGCTCAGGGAGGTGATTGTTCCACAGACTTTTTATTTCAGGTACTGTAACATTAAGAATGGGAGCAGTTATTTAATGATACATGAAAAATAAGTGTTTTACTAGATCTGAGTCAGAATTTTGAACAGGTAGAGGTTTATTTATTTCTAGGCTTGTTTGGGAACCAGTGATATATGTTCACAGTTAAATTCAATAGAAATCTTGAATTGTCAGCTCATATAGAAAACCAGAAGGTAACAATACTGAGAAATAAAGCTTTGCTCGTTCCAATGATAATGTTACCCTTTTATTGGCATTGTTTTAATCAATCAAAAGCAGCATCTGCACTAAAGGTGTCAAATACATCTGTAATCTGACTTTTCTAAACTCGATTCTAGAATGACTAAAAAATTTTTGATATCATGCCTTAACCTTACTGAATACTTCAAACTATGTTTCCATAAGGTTTTTTGCTCTGAATATGGAAAAAGAGGATTCTAGAACCTTTACGGAAGAGAGACTGTCTGAACTAAGAAATGAAGTAGATTGAGAGTTGTAATGCTCAGGAACCATGAGTTTTACATAAATATGTTTATGTTTTACATAAAGTAAGAGAAATTTTTAGAAACATTTCATATTTACTTTCCTGTGCAACAATGAAGTGGCTTCCATAAAGCACTTCGTTTTTGATCCATTTACATCAAACAGTTCTGTGCAAATTTAAATACTGAAACACTCATGGGAGGTATTTTGAGCCTGTTGATAGATCTGTTCTTGTTCTGAAACATTTAAGTTACCAAGTGTTCCCCTGAGGGTTGTGATGTGCATTGAACTAAATTGTATCTTGTGTTGTAAAACTGTCTTACAGTCCTGTACTTTGCCAGGTATTTGCAATTTTTTCTTAAAGGTCCTGGATCTTGTCAGTGATGTGTTAACTCTTGTAACTATGTTTATCATTCTCCACGGCAATGCCAAAATGGTTACATAAAAACCATTGCAGGTGCAGAGGGAAAGGTGAGTTGAAGTTGAAACTTGCTTTGCATTGTGAGGACTTGGGGGCTTCTGGGATCTTTTTTGTTGTTTTTTTTTTTTTCTTTTAATTCTTCACTGCTGTTAGAGTACTACAGGAGTGTTTACTAAGCAGAAATATAACTAGATTTTAGAATTTTGAATAGCTTGGTATACAGCAAATGTTATTAAATACCTTTTCCTAACAGTATGATTAATATAGGTTATATTTATTACATTTCCATCCACTTAGGAATATGAATTTCCCCAATAGTATGACAATATTACCTTGTATCATTTTGCACTAACAGTATGTTAAAAATAAGGGAGGGGAGCTGTTTATTTTAACTTTTAAGCAGCAGGATATGAATTATCTATTGATAACCATGAATTTTGAGACAGGGCACTTTTGATTATGTATTTTTGGTACCTAAGCCTTCACTTTGTATCTATCCCAGAACAGAGGCAGTCATCCTCTTCATGTTAGACAAGCCTATGCTAAAGACCAGAATTCTGAAATCTGTAAGAATCACTTTGAGTTGATGACAACGACTATGAGAAAAAGACGTTCCTCAAATAGATTTCTGTAAGTTTAATTTAATAGATTTCTGTAAGTTTAATTTAAGCCAATAATTTTCCCAGATTTAACAGTAAATCACTTTGGTGGCCTGATTGGTGAATTTTTTTTTCTCTTAAGCACGGATGTATTTCACGGGGGCCTTTCTCTTGTCAAAGGCTTTGTGATGACCTTTGCCTTAAGGTAAAGCAGTGTGTTTTACTGTCCAAGAATCAAAAAAGCCTGAAGTGCTTCAGTATTGCTCCATATGATGTACTAGAAATTCTTCCTCCTGTCCAGGTGGAAACTCCTGAGCATCAGTGTGTGCCTGGTGACTCTTGTCCTGTTATCCAACACCACAGAGCAGAGCTGGTCCGTGCTGTCCGTCCACATATGGAGAGGGTCCCCTCTCAGCCGCCTCTTCTGAAGGCCGAACAGCGCCAGCTCCCTCAGCCTTTCCCCGCCCCAGGGATGCTCCAGCCCATCCATCGCCGTTGTTTCGCCGGGCTGGCCCCGCTCCAGGCGCTCCCAGCTCTCCTGCCCTGAGGAGTACCAACTCCGCGAGCTGCAGGTGCGGATTTTCACACCGCCTCTTGAAGAGAAGCGACAGCCCTGCGCGGACAGAAACCACCCTTTGCTCCGTCCTTACCCTCCCTTCCCTGGCTATAATAAATCTAATTTCTGTGCCCTGTCGCCGAACCCGTTCCTATCGCGACAGGCCCCGCGCACCGGCTGCGCAGGCGCGGCGCTGGCGCAGGCGCGGCGCTGGCGGCGGC